>CAKKOB020000554.1:970-14260 GCA_918844115.2 Phlebotomus perniciosus | reverse complement strand
TCAGGATATGACGTTCCCATTCCACAATGGGAAGTATTAATATCAAATCACTGCGAAAAGTGAGTGAAATTTCCGTTGAATCGAAAAATTTGATCACGCAACATCCATCAAGCTTCTCTTTATGTCATATCCATTTACCCACCATCGGATGTCAGCCATCACCGGAATTTAATTGAATCCAACCAGAGAAATTTGCTATATGAGCAACAATTTTTTGGGGGGAAAATCAGCTGATTTTTGGTGGCTGGATTGCATGATCGACTCAAAACGCTAAAAACTGTCTTGGAGTTGTAAAACAACGGGGGTCAAATGAATCTCCTCAGCATTTCTTCTCCATCTCTAACTGTTTCTTTTCTCGTAAAGGTGTTTCCATATATGTATAGTTAGAAAAAAAATCAAATGTCTCTTTTTTATCATCTCTCGAGAGAGTCGCGGCTTAGAGAAAAATGATGAAATCAGTTGATTTGTCAATTTTGCGAGGTGAACCATCAGATTAATCATACTTTATGATCACTTTTAAAGCATTGATCGCCAATAAATTGAGAGCATTTTATGACACTAAAACATTAAGTTGAACTTGGAAGGAATTTCAGCAAGTTTTCACTGGACATTTACCTTTTGATAAGAAATCCAGAATTTCTTGATATATTTTTTAATTAGTAGTGGCAAAAATTAACACTTAATTTGAACTCATTTGCTTGGGTGAATATGGCCTAAAAGCTGCAAATTGGACGATTTGGGTGGAGGATTCAACCATTAATTCACATGAGGCCCCCTTAATAGGCAAAAAAGCGACGATTGAGAGACAATTTTTGATCAAAATCTCACAATAAGCGAATAATTTGCATACAAAATCCCACAGAGCTGCTATCAAACTCAATTTGGGTGTTTCAATCATAAATTTAAGAGAGATGGACCCAGAATCAAGTTTCTCAAAGACAATCCCCCCATGAAAATTTCCTTCTATATGCAAATGTGATTTTCTTACTCTATGGAGGAAGTCATCTTGTGAATTTTTAATATATAACTTGAACTTCTGCGGAGGAAAGCTTGAATGCATATATAGAAAATTAGACCTTCCACTCTCCATTGGATTTCCTCTGTTTCTGACACATTTCACAATTGCCGGAAAATTCATTTTGCTTCTCTGCATTGAATGGGAAATTTAGCCAGAGAGCGTGTGGTTCTTGTGCCAAAAGTCCCAAATGAAAATGTCAAATGCGAAAGGAAAGATAAAGTTAGCAAAAACACTGAATGGATGCTCTTATCAGCTTTGTCTTTATGAATGAAAATTATTATAATGTGCTCTGGTGAAGAATTTTAGCGTAAAGAGTAAAATTAATATGCATGGAGTTCGAAAGCAATGAATCTGCCGCAACGCTTTCATGCAGATTTCCCTTTGAAGTCATATCGACTTATCAGAGGATGGAATCGGACGTTCTGGCTTTTATTTACAGAAATTAAATGTTCCTTTTGTCGTCTCGGTTTTCAGCTGAATTTCAATGGAATTTGTAGAACAGAAATTTACCGAAATATCTGATTAGGATTCATTGATCTTTATTATTCAATGTTGCTAAAATTCTTTTGGGAATTTAACGAAATATGTATACGCTAAAAAATTTATCGAAATTCCGCTTTAGAAATTTCTGAGTTTCGTCTAACTAAACATTTTCTGGTAATTCAACGATAAATCTATTAAGAACGTCGTTAAATTTCAAATTTTACTGGAATTTTCCTTAGAAATTTAACGAAATTTTTTCTATAAACTAAATCCAATTTTTCCCCCCAAAATTTAACGAAACTTCAACTCAAAGATAACCCACTTTGAGTCGCAATTGAATAAAACTTAACGCAAGAACTGAATTACATTTTCTACCTACACGAATTTAACGAAATTTCGACAAAAAATTGAACGAAATGCTAACCAAGTTTAACCAACAAAATTTACTCCTGAAACTTGACGAGATTTGCTCTAGAAATCTAAGAACTGAACTTAATTTTCCACAATGTGTTTAACGAAAGTTCTACCTAACCTAAAAATTAAACACTTTCTACAAGAAATTGAACGAATATCTGAATCCGAATCGAATGATTTAAAGAATATCTTAGCAACGTCTGGCTAATCTTAGCTAATCCACGATAACTAATTTACAATTTCAAACACATCAGAAGTGGGATAACCGGGAACTTACCTTTCCACCTACGTTGAGCTCATATCCCAGTCCCGGAGGTGTCTTGAGCTGCACCGGACACACGAATCCTATGTTCCGGTACGATCCTACCCCCGTGTGCTCACTAGCACCCTTGTGTACGTTAATCCGTCGGGATTTGCTGCCCGATCCGGGTGGTGGACCTGCGGTCGGAGTGGCCGCCGTGGCGGTTGTGTTCTCCGCCACGCAGATCTCCTCACCACCAGCCTCGGGGAACTTTGAACACTCAAGATTCTCAGGCCAGTGAAAATTGAAGCGCTGCATAATCTCCTCACAGAGCCTAGCGCTCTCACACAAATTCCGACACGGCGGAATAGGCCGATCGAGGACCGTGCAGATGGGCACGTAGAGGGTGCAGAGGAAGAAATGGATATCGGGACTACAATTGACCTTAATCAGGGGCATGAACTGCACCAGCTCCATGCCCGCCTCCTCCTGCTTGGTGTGCCCAATGAGATTGGGCATAATGGTGGTGTTGTACTGCATGTCCGTGCACATGGACACGGTGATGGGTTCGCAGCGGTTGTGATGCGGCAGGGATAGGTCGTCCAGCAATTCAGTGGACTCATGCCGCAGGGATTCACAGAGGAGTCCTGCTAGGAGGCTCCACCACACAAATACACATAACACTAGTAATTTCTTCATGATTATCATCACTAACACACACAGAAGCACTTTGCGTGTGGAATCAACAAAGGATTCCACCAGACACGCTCTTGGGTTCTCTGGTTGGGATATATCCACTCAGGGTCACTATATGGCCATCTTGGTCAAGCGCGCACTTCACGAGGGTCACGACACGAACGATGGGCAGACACTATGAATTTAACTTTAATTCGCGGATTGGCGCTCGGAGATGCTCACCGGTTGGATGCGTGCTTTCGACTGAACGGTGATGGCTGACCGGAGCTTAGTGGAAGCCACCGCTAGAGGTGGTGCTGGCATGATAGCTGTCAATGTGACAGATCTTGAAAAATGCCTAAATCTTTTAATTTAACGAACTGATTAAGTTGATACGTGAACCAAGATTTCTTTTGAGCTTTTGGTTGTTGTCCAACAGAGGGCTTTGAGGCGAAAAGCAGCAAAGACGGGATCTTTTATTATGCTTTGGTGATGGATCTTTTAGTTAACAGATTGCTGGAATAGAGTTTCTAATGGGGGAAGCTTAAGCAGAGACATAAACCAACTTTTAGGGTTTTGTTTGGTGATTGTCTACAAATTTGCTTTGCGGCAAAATCTTTATATTACCAGACTAACATGTCTTTAAATTAACAGATTTCTTGAATAGCAAGACGGGTTCATGTCTTAGACTTACCTTAATCAGTTAAGAATTTAACGACATCCGAAGTTATTGTTTGAGTTTTTCTCCCAAATTTAATTAAATTTCGCTGGAATTCACGATGATAAGAAAAAGATTTATATTTTTTTATTTGATCCACGAAGGAAAATGCTTCTGTTTTATTCATATTTATATGTCTGAGAGTGTCTCATGATGTCTTTTACATTAAGAGGGAGGATTAATCCTCATTTTGATCCATGTTACACAAAAATTCATCTTATTTGGTGGTTACAATGTGGATACACTGCTTTATGTTTAACATTCAATACATTCTTTCGTGTGTTCTATGTCGATGATGATTAAAAACATATAATGGGGCGCACAAGAAAATATGATTTTCTTCATGTTGAGGGGGAGGTTCGGACAATTTGATGTAGCTCTCTGAATGATCAATATTTTTTTTCTTTACTATTTATTAACATTGTTTTTTCTTCCTGTTTAATTTTCTTTATAACCATTTTTCTCTTCCTCTTCTGACTAGTCAAATCTTATAAGGTAAAATTTCATTTCTTTTTCTTTTCTTTCATTTTAAATTAATTACAATTACAAAATTTACTCTTTTCTCTCTCTTTACTCTTATCTCTGAAAAATTCTCACATTATGCTTCTCCTTTGTTCATCCAATGTGCTGCTATGCATAAAAAGTTGTGGATATTTTAAGATCTCCTCAAAGACGACAAATACTCTGTTTTTCTGTTCTTCTCTTCATTTTGTATCTAAGATTATTTGCTACCCAGAGGGTGAGTCTTCGGGGCAAGAGTGAGTGTTGTTGAAAACAAATCTCAATTTTTATATTTGCCACAATTTGTCTCTGTCGCGCCCGAAAGAAAGACCAACAAAGTCTTGTGTGAGTTCAATATTTTTTTCACGTCAAAGGTCGAACACCCTTCGGAATATTGATGATGACTTAAATGTGACTTATTGTTCTCATGAGCGGTAGGAATTCTCTGAATTTCCGATTTTTAGTGCCAAATTTAGTCCCGAGGGATTTTTAAACCCATTCTCAACCCTGTTTTTCTTCATATATATATTACATTCCAAATCTGAGGAAGTATAATTAGATGTGAATTTAATTGCACGAAATTACATGGCAAGAGTCAAACGGCGAATCATAAAATGCCTCCGGGTGAATTATTATAAATTCTCTATACCCAGGATTTTTTATTTAATTCCCCATCTTTCCTCTTCTGCTTCACCTTTTTTTTTCTTGTCTCTGGACTATTTCCATTTTCTGCCCAGGAAACATCCACCAGATATCGCGAGGGGAGAAATAGAGGTGGAATGAGAGAAAATATCCAGCCCAGAGAAATATAAGTGGAAGTTCGTGATCTTGAGCGTGCAATAAAATATATATAATATATCATACATTATATATGAATATAGCGAATTCTAGGCTTTTTCGGTGCAGAATGCAGAGCTGTGAGCCAAAGCGGCGAGTGCTTGGTAAGCGGCTGAGGGAAGGATAAAGCGGCGTCAGGTGAAATGAGGAGGGATTGTATAGGTTATTTTCACAGAGAACAAGATGGATAAAAGATTTAACACACAGAGGATTAGATTGACGGATTAGATTGAGATTAATCTTAATTTTAACGTGAAATCCGTAGAATGTATTTGGGCTATTTACATCGAGACCGGATTAAGCGTTTTACGTGGACAGGATTGAATTAGGATTGAATTTGAAGTTGGATTGAGATACTTCTGATTACGCTCATTTCTAATCCAACTTCAAATCTAATCTTAATTCAATCCTGTCCATGTAAAACGCATAATCCGGTCTCGATGTAAATAGGTTTCTAACGACTTTTAACAGTAACCTAACCTCACATTTTTGTTCGCGTAGCACATAATCGAATTGGATTTGTTTCAAATTTTGGGACAAGATTAGTTTAATCTACTAAATTTATATGCGCAGCTTAGTTTAAACTAAACTTGTCCCAAAGTTTAAACAAATCCGACACGTTTATGTGCGCCGGTTTAGATTAGAAATCACTCGAGTCAGCTGTTAGTCCGTGAAATGAAGACAAATGTAATTTCAAGGTATTTTTTGGTTAAATCTATTGAAATTAGATCTTATCATCGCCTGGAATGATAAGGGATGAGCAGGAGAAGCAATTTTCGGCGCAATCGAAGTTGCTCTCGTTCCCGGACTCCCGGAAAGTCTCTCACGGCGCGCTCTCAAAATTCAATTAATCTTGGAAATATATTGGTTTTCAGTCACTTAAGTACACATATGGTTGTTTCACTTGAAATGCGTACAGCCTTTTGTGAAATACTTGAATATTTTCACAATTTATTCCTCTACGAACAAAAATGTGAGGTTAGACTATTGTTAAAAGTCGTTGGAAGCGTTCGCTTCGCGCGCGGCGAAAATTTGGGACAGCTTAAACAAATCCAATTCCAAAAATTTTTCGTATTGAACTTGTAGCGGATTTCACGTTTATGTGCGAAAAAATTAGTTTAAACCAATCTAAACCGGTGCATATAAATAGCCTCTCATTTATAATTGTTTTTAAAAACAATTGTAAGAATCCTCAAATGAAAGATCGGCCATTTTTCTCAATTACTTAAAAGGGATATAAGTGACTTCATAGGAAATGCATGAGGGATCACAAAACAAAGGAAAGACATCACAAACAGTTCCAGGGAAATAAAGGATATAAAGGATTCATGTTTTTTTTGCCTCGGCTAACATAAAAGATTACCCACTTGGCCGGTATAATCCAGTCGACTCACATACTCAGTGCAGAAAGATGGAACGTGGGGGAAAAACAGACAGACTCGCATTAAAAATAGCATTTACTGTGTGGATTTCTATGATGGATGTGGGCAAAGATGCGATGCAAAAAAAACAAGTCCATGAAGAGATGTAATTCGACTTTTGCCGAGGGGATCTGCATCCCGGGCAAAGATGCAATCGGGGGCTGCAAAAATTCCTTTGCAATATTGAAATTAAAATGATGCCAGCAATTACAGGCAATCACCGGTCACGCTCTCGACGCACAGCAAAGATCGCGCGGCCTAAGTAAGTAAGAAAAAGGTGGTCGATGGAACAGGTTTTAAATGCAATTGACTTGCAACATGTGTGATTTATTCCGTATGTGTGAAAATGGGTGTTTTTTGCATGGAATTTCTCTATTGCTTTCTTCTAACTCAAGCTCTTATAAGGCCAGAGAATTTCTTGTTAATTGGCACTAGCGTGACTCTTCTCAATTACACTCAATTTGCCGGAAACCCACCCTCTCTTAAGACGCTGCAGACTCAGAAATTGAGCCTCCACAGTCTCATTTCGCATAACATATTCTCTCTTTGTTGCCAAAATTTGGCCACAGTGGCCAAAAGTACTCCATTTTGGCTTTACTTTAGGGTTAGGATTTTTCCCGCCAAAAATGTGCCGCGCACTTTGCGTCTTTGAACGAAAATGTCGATGATATGTCTAACTATATATTGTGTGGGTTTCTCTGGGCACCTCGGGCCACAGTGGCGGGGCAAAAGTGCGAGAATGGCAACGGTATTTACCATAAATTTACATTTAAAGATACCTTTTGTCTTATGTGTTTCAATGTTTTTTTTTATACTCCTATAATTACATTCATAGATTTTAATTTATCTCTTCACGCTGAGAAAATTCTTTTAATATTTTTAAGTGTTTCTTACGATGAATTACGTCTAAAATGTATTTACATAGATTTAAATAAACACAGTGCCTGATTCTCCAGGCACTGCATTGTATTTTATGTCCCCAATGACTTCCACTTGTATCTGATATTAAGTAAATGTGTCTGTCAAAGATAACGACTGAAATTCACTATATGACTCGTGAGTAAAGTTTTTTTTTCCTTTCTTTTAGTTATGTTTTTATGCTATGAAGTTATAATTGTTTGTCTGCCATCGCTAAATTGATTTTTCTCTCCTCCTCCCTATGTACATAACCTAAAATATAAATGTATTCACAAAGTCGTCACCTTCCTAAATTTATACAAATGTCTTGTGTGTCAAACGCTCCACTATATCTTAACGGAAGGTCTCAAGTCTTAGCTCTGCATCCCCTGGGCGGCCTGTCGCCGTGTCACCTCACACTGGCTCATCGCGGAGCTCCTCGTGGGTGGATCAGTGATAGTGGCGTCCTGAGATAGTGCGTCGGCCCGCCGTTAGGGTGCCATTGCGTAGTGGCAGCACCGGTCCTGTGAGCGTGTGGAATCCTTCCGGTGGCAGTGGTGGTGTGTAATTGTTGATGACGCCATTTGGGTGCTTCTGCATCAGATGGTCCTGGCTGAGCTGCAAGAAGGCCGCCGTGCCTGGAGGCTGCGGGGCACCGCGTCTCGGTGGCGGCGGCGGCGCCTCTAGCTATAGCTCAGTGACCGGAATTGGCCTCAGTCCCGGATGGTGATGGCCGTAGCCAGTGAGTGTGGGATGGACGGCTAGGCTGCAAGGGTGCGAGTGACGTGACATGTAGTCCTCCTCGGCTGAGAAGGTCTTCTGGTATTCACGCTCCTTGCGGCCTAGCGCCGAATTGCCCCAGCCCCCTTTCAGCACCTCACGAATGCGCCGGCGGCAGCGATAGAGGATGAGCGCCAGGGCAGTGATGGTGGCTGCAGCACCTACAACCAGGGCTCCGATGATGGCCTGTCGTCGTGGATCGGTGTGCATGCAGCCGAGGAGTTCGGGCGAAATGGCGCGCAAGGGTTCCTCTCTCAGGCGTTCGGGGGCTGCACAGATCACTCCTCCAGGTGGTTGACTTCCATTTGATCGACCGACGAGGAGTTGTCTCAGCCAGAGCATGCGGCAGTCGCAGACGAGGGGATTCTCAGACAGATCCAGGGTGTGGAGTTCAGACCAGGGGAACAGGCCTTCAGCCAGAGTGACCAGGGCATTGTCTCGTAGAATCACATGACGTAGGTGAGGAAGTCCACTAAGAGCTCCTTCTTGCACTTCCACTAGAGCTTTGTTGGATGAGATAGTCAGGGACTCGAGGTTGGTGTTGGTGGCAAAGGCCCCTGCTTCCACTTTCCTCAGTTTTAGGGAACCAGTGATATCCAATCGTCGGAGGTTGGTCAGTCCTGCGAATGCTCCCTCAGGCACCACTTCAAAGTCATTCTGACCCAGGGAGAGTTCCTCCAGTCGTCCTAGGGTACTCAGTTCTCGCGTTGGGATCCTGTGAAGTCGGTTGTCGGATAGATCCATGCTGCGAACCTGTTCCAAGCCCCTAAAAGAGTCTGTGGAGATGTTGGCCAGGGCAGCTCCACGGAGGTCTAACTTCGACAGGCCGGTGAGGGCCTCGAAGGAGCCCGCCGGAAGCGTGGTGAAGGAGTTGAGGCCTAGGAAGAGTTCAGCAATGGCTTTCAGCGGTGGAAAGGCGTCACTGGGCACAGTTGTGAGGGTGTTGTCATCCAGATAGAGCACCCGGAGACTCGTGAGTCCATCGAAGGCTCCAGCAGCGATTCTGGCAATTCGGTTCTGTCCTAGGTTGAGTTCTTCCAGCTTCACCAGGGCACTGAAGACATTCCTATCGAGTTCATCGATGAAGTTTCCTCGCAGATTGAGCACCGTGAGCGATGCCAGGCCGATAAAAGTGCGATTGTTGATGGAGCCGATCTTGTTGTGATTGAGATGGAGCTCCTGGAGTTTCTTCTGGTATCCGAATGTCTTCACTGGAATGTTGAACAGGTGGTTGTAGCTGAGATCGAGGAACAGCAGTTCAGCGTAGAATTGCAGCGATGAGTCTATCATCTTGATCTTGTTGTTCTTGATCACGAGTCGCTTGATTGAGGGATTCAGGGCTATGGGTAGGACATCCAGGTGTCCTTCTCCGCATGTCACAACCAACGTGTCATCGTCACAGTCGCAGGCTTGAGGGCAGTTCGCGAGAGCATATGTCGGTTCGACGATCGCTGAGATGATCGCGATTGCGACAGCGACCAGCATCGCGATCAGTGGCCGCCACCTGGAATAATAAGAAAGGGGGATAGGTTAGATATTAGTTCTTAAGGATTATAGGCTAAAGAGTTTAGTTTCGAACTGGGAAATCTAAAACCTAGATTCGGGAAATATGTAGGTTATAGTTTTAAGATCTAAGATTTGGATTACTTATAGTCGTAAGTTCTAGTTTATAAGTTATGTTATCTATATTACAGGATCTAAGCTTCAGGTTACTAAAGGTAACATATAGCTAGATTAGATCATAAGAACTCTGCTAAAGACGAATCATCAATTTTAATTGAAACATTTCATTCAGATTCGAATGTATGGGCCATGACACGCCTTTCACCCTCCAGCAAAGTATTAATTGAAATGTAAAATATTTTTTAATTGCCATGAAACTCCCGGCCATAGAAGCACTTTTTCTCTATGACTATTTTTTGTTGGTTGCATGACAAATTTTTCAATCTATTTTATGTGTGAAAAACAACAAACGGACCATGGCAAAAGTACTATGTATAGAGTTTTATGTGAAAATTGCGGGAAAATGGCGAATTGTCATTTGCAAATTTCCACGAATATCCTGCTTTTCATTGTCCTCACACCCCACATCCTGGGGTCTTTCACCCAGGAGTGCCAAAGTCTGAAGCTATGTTTGACCAATATTTCACTCCACTCAGCCCAATCCCCACCCAATGGGGGGGAAGGGGTGGCGGAAAATGTGAAAACAGTAGCATAAATTTTTGAGCAATCCTGAGAAAGGAGAGCCAGGCAGCAAAACTTTCATGACTGCGAGAAACGTGCTCTTTGGAAGCTCCTGCTGATGCTGGCTTTGTCCGGGTAATTGAGAATGTTTTCTATGGAGTGACATCCTGGTAAATTATTAATTTCAATTCACCGTGTCGAAGTGATTGACAAAAGGGGCGAACTATGTATGTTGTGTCCTTGAGATGCAAATGAATGGCATTGTTTCAGGATGAGCCACTGCCACGGACGTACACTGACCTGAATTTCATGCCACATGAAAATTCTCAATCAAGCCTTTAGCATGGAGGCACACAAATGGGAATTTATTAGATCCCCCAGCAGAATAGAGAATGTTCGTTATTTGCCTCGGCTGGGGAAAATTGTTTCACAGGAATTTTGCATTTGATGTGATGAAAATAGCAAAAGTGTTTTCCAACAAAACATGATGGGATTTATTGAAATATGTGTCCATTGATTGTTCTAGGAAAATGCATCAAAAGATATAAGCTATGCGGTCAATGGGTCAACCTTTCGTGTTTGAGATGGGGTTGAAAAATACCCTTGGTTTTAGGTGAACACGGGGGCCGGACATGGAGGATTATTAATGACAGAGTAATCACACATTTAGTGTTGTAACATACCCCAGATTAAGCGACCAGAGAACGTGAAGATTAAAATATCATTCTCTGCAGATGCTTCACTCATTTTTCATTTGCATTTATCCTTAGGTTTGTTTTTGCGAGAAGGTTTAAATCCCTTTAATAACGGTTTTTATGGCAAAATTTGATTTTATAGCAAAACAGACAGAAGTTTTCAAGGCTCTTTTATGATAAAATGTTTAATTTTATAGCTGATTTGTCATATTTTATAGCAGAAATGTTGTTTGTGCTAGAATTTTCGTTAAAAATTCAAATTTTCAAAGCAAATTCTGTTATATTTATCGCAAAAGAATGGGTTTTTAAAAGAAGAGTTCATTTTTTAGTGAATTTGACAGATTTTCAAAGCTTTTGTGATGAAATGTCAAAATTTATAGCTGTTTTATCACATTTTATAGCAAAAATATTGTTTGTGCTATATAATGAACGGTTCTATGTTTTAAATTCAAATTTTCAAAGCAAATTCCTGTTAATTTTTACCACAAAGAATGTGTATTTTAAAGAAGAGTTTAATTTTATAGCAAATTTGACCATTTTTGATGGCTTTTGTCATAAAATGTCTAATTTTATAGCTATTCTGACATATATCCTATAATGAGGGGTTATAGCATGTGATAGATTCATGTTTAAACAGCAAAAATGAAAGTTTTAAAAGGAAGACTTTAATTTTATAGCAAATCTGACAGTTTTTCGACGTTTTTGTGCGATAGATTTATAGCTGTTCTTCCATGTTTTATAGCACAATATTAGTTTGTGCTATAACCGTTTTTTTTTGTTTAAAATTCAAATTTTCAAAACAGTTAATAATACTTTTTACCACCAAAGAATGTCTTTTAAAGGTTAAAGAGTTTAATTTTGTAACTGCCATATTTTACAGTTGAAAAGTTAATGCCATAAAACACCTAAACTAAATGATATTTTAAATTCAAATTTCTTTTAATTTCTTTCTACAACAATAGATGTGATATTTCTCATGTATTTTTGGGAGCTTCATCAATTTCAAAGTGAGGCATTTCCTTGACCTTTTCCACATCAATTTCCTTGTGTATAATTTAAAGTGTTGAATGTGATGAGTGGTGTTTATTAATTCATATGAAATGGCATTTTGTGATTGTTTCCAACACAAAATATCCATCACAATGGCAGCCAAAAACATTAAGTAAATCACCCGAAAAGAGCTAAAATCTCCCCCCATAAATTGCTTAAAAGAGTCTCCATCCACTGTGTGAATAATTCAAATTGTGGAAAATTGTTTGTGAATGAGGTTTATGCCAAGAAGAAATAAACATTTTTGGGCGTCAAGTTAAATGGTTCGGGGGATGGATTAGCAATTTTCCCTCTCATTAGGAAAATTCATAACGATGGAGGGTAACAGTGTGTGTGTGTGTTTGCAAGAAACTGCGGAGTGGAGCAATTGTTAATGTGAAATATGGCGGGAAAGCATTGCAAGAGAGAGAATTTTTTTGGACGGTTAATTTTTCTTCCATGCAAATTTAATGATTTATCTGTACTGTGACTTTATTTATGTTGTACCACGGCTGGTGGCATCGTGTTAAAAAATATTTCGCACAACATTTTCCATATTTCACACCGGGGGTGTCGCCCTCCCCCCAACCCACCCACCCCCCCTATGGGTTGTAATTTTTCGTGCGCCACGTTACACCGTCATGATTTACACACTCTGATGATTTTGCACCACCAAAAGTGTCCCATATACCCGTAATTCTTTTGAGAAGGAGCCGGAGGAGTAATCAACGTATTCGTCGTCATAGCTATAAACTATAAAAGTTTCATTCCGGGGCACCCCGCCTGGGGAGACGAGCTCCTCCACTGGTGCGTCACTCTTGATGGAATATTCAAATTAAGACTCTCTCTCCTGCGATTTATTTTATGATCCACTGAGGCCATATCGTTGGAAAAAAAAGTCAGATGAAAATGCCTCACCACGGGGACACCGTGAAGACCGCAATTGTGCCAAATTTGAGGGTGTCAGCAATTGAGGAGGACAAAAAAAGAACCGCACAGAGGAAATTTCGGTGCTCAAATAAAGCACTTCTCGGAGTAATTTGGACCTACCTCACCGTCAACCAATTACCATTGTACTTATTTGCGACAGTAAAACTCACACAGAGGACCAATAGAATTTCTTTTATCATGGCTCATGATAAAAAATTCTTTCGCCATCTCTCTTTTGCCAACAACTTATCGAGAGAAATTACTTTCAGGTTGGAGTTCTTGGAAGTTCTCATTGCCTTCCCATAGAATGTGATCAATGAAATTTAAGCACGAAGCGGTGGGATTAAATCCAACCCACAATTGTTGAACAAACTTTCGAAAATTCCCAGAGAGAATTGAGTATTAAACTTGTGGGTATTTTTAGAACATGAATGAAGGTGGAAATGAATTGACAGTGAAGAGACAAG
>CAKKOB020000553.1:0-45296 GCA_918844115.2 Phlebotomus perniciosus | reverse complement strand
CCCTGTTTTTGACTTCTTATCTGTTAAATGAATCTTCTCAATCAATTTAACGAACCCGAGTTACTACACAATCCACATACCACGCAAAGAGAGGCGCGAAGCGCCTCGTAGAATGATATTAATAAGATTCAAGATGTTTTGACGCTCATAAGGTGAACCAATACAACTAGTGACGTCAGAAACTATCTACGTCACCCCATTCCCCGCCTATGTGAAAAAAATGACAGATCGTGACCCATAACCTAAAAAAATGCATTTAGTGGTGCACCTTAGAGCCACAACACGGAGGGAGAAAAAATCAAAACATCTTGACTGCGATCAGCGTTTTTCGCGTCAACTATGAATTTAAACGCTCTTCATAGGGCAATCAGGATTAGGATTCATATATGAAAGTTCTTTCATCAATAAAGGAAACGCTATTGGACAATAGCAGATATTTTCTTGTTCTAATTTTTCTTCAAAATAAAATAAATTTCTTGTTTCTATCAGTCAATAAATTGAAATATACAGGAGATGGTAAAACATTCAATCAAATTTAATTATTTTTAAGGTTTTTAATAAAAACAGTTCCAAATTAGGTAGGTACTTACCTTTTTGTTTGTTTACCCTTTCCAATGAACTAAACACCCCAAATTCCTTTGCCATTTTCATGCGTTTTAATTCACAGATCATCTAAAAAATGAAAGAGATTTTATAGAATTTTTGTTTATTTTTTTTTCATCATTTTCATATGGTTTCAAAATGAATATTTCCTATTTTGTTCTTCCACGCCATTTCCACTCTCTCGCGTCTCTAGTATTTTTGGAGATAAAAACACGCATAAACAATTTGCATTAATATTAAATAAATTACATTACTATTTATGTAGTTATCTTTTTTCTCATACACAGATTTTTTTTCACTGCTTTGAGGTTTATTTAGAGTGTGTATTACAGTATTTCCTTTATTCTTTTCGTTTGTTTTTTTTTTACTTTTAGTTTTCTTCCTTTTCTGTTCGTCTATTTGATTAGAGTAAAAGTGATTTGCGTTTTTATTACGTTTTTTTCGCGTGCGTGTCCCACACACGTTTGATTCTGGGTCAAGTTTATTTTTTTTTTCATTTTAGAGACAACGCTTCTATTTTACCGTAGGTATTTTTTTCATCTATTCTGACCTAGAAAAAAATCAATTATTGATTTACTATTTACAAATCGATTCATGTGTGATAAAACAAGATATGTTTTTACTTAGACGAATATTTTTTTTTCTTTTCCAAAATTATCATTTTTTTGTTACGATAAATATGCATTTTTTTTGCTAGCTTCGAAAGCTGTGATTTCCTTTTGACATTAAAATTTTCCTTTGAATTTGATCCTGCTTTTAATAAACACTTGAACCATGTCGCGAGGAAAGTTTAGGGAAAAGTGATTAGTAAAGTGTTGACGTGAGTTAGAAATTATAAGAGTGTTTTTTGGGGATTTGATAAAATTTGCAGGAAGATATTTTCCTCACGCTGTTTTGAAGAAAATATATTCTCACGCGCTTTTCTTTCCGCAATTTAATTTAAATTGACACATTGACAAAAAAAATAACTAGGTATAATAATTTAGATGCAATAACTAATGTCTTCCTCGTTTCACTTCACACACTCTCTCTTTCTCTCGTTATCTCATCTTTTATCTCTCTTTCTCATTAATGATATAGAATAATTATCATCTTTTCTTCTTTCATTTTGTTTATTCCTTTTTTTAGATTTTAAAACAGACTTTCTATACACCTAATAAAATTATTTACTTCATCCCTATTAATCAAGAAAAATTCTCGTTCCTCACAAAAGGTTTACACCTTCTTTCGCTCTTTCTCACCAATAAATAATTTATATCAAATGCTCTTGACAGGGGAACAGAGGGAAATAAAAAGTAAAAAGGATGAAAGAAAGGGAACTGTGAAAAAGATAATAAATCATAACGAATAAAATATTTAACAAATAAAAATTTTACAGCGCATTTTTATACCTTCATTTCTAACATTTTTTTTCTCTCTCTTTCCTCTTTCGACAAAAGAAAATTTATCTGACAAACAGATAAAATAAAAATTATACTTTTAAAATATAGATAAAAGGTAACAATTGTAATTACAAAAAAAAACTAAATAAAACAAAATGAAAATCGCGATACCTAAATTCAATTTCTACAATAATTTTTCTGCTCTTCTTTTTCATCTACTTGAACATTTTTTCTTCTTATTTCTTTTTATCATAATTGTTAAGATTAATATCCCTACATTTTTTTAGGAGTTTCTCTAACATAAGGTAATTTTTTCATTTATTATTTTCTTGTGTGTGTATTTGTTAGTTTTTGTGATCTTTTTCTCTTCCTTTGCATGCCATTTTTTTACACTCTGTGATTTCTTTGCATATATTTTTTTGACGATAAAATTATTTCATTTTCCTTTAGCTAAAATTAAATAAAATCAAAGCACTAAGAATTCCCTTCAATCTGTACATTTATATCGTCTCTTTGCAAAATATCTTCATGGGAGCTCATTAAATACATTTTAAACTTATCAATTAGGTAGTTGTTTCATTACGTCAAATATGTGTGTGTGTTAAAAAAGGTGATTGTTTGCTCTATATTTTTTTATAACTTTTTCATGCTTTTTCTCATTTTTTTTTAAATTAAAAGCTATTTTTCTAATCTATTTTCTTTTTTCTCTATTCTTTTCTTTATATACTTGAAAACACAAGCGCAAATAACAACGAAATAGGAAGACTAGCTTTAAGAAAAAAATGTCACTGATTCTATTCCTCTCTTGTCCACATTTTGAGGTCAAAGACTTTCGACTCTTGTGAATTTATTTTTGCAAATATGAAGCAACATTAATTTTCAAAGTTTTTTTTTCGTTTTAATGAAAGTTTTTTTTAGTATAGGTTTTGTTCAACTCTTCGCCCTTTTTTGCCCAACTTTATCTGGGGGAAAAGGGACACATCAAAGTTTTCGCTCAATTTTTTTTTCTTTCATATTCCTCACTACGAATACAAAAATATGTTGATTTTTTTTATTTTCTTGTTAAATGGTTATGATTAATATTGAAGGACTTATTTTATGTGTATGTTTTCTCATCATCTTTCTCGTTCATTTACACTATTTTTTTTATCTTTTTCTTTAGCTTTTCTCATCTCTAACCCTCATTCATCTATTCCTACGAATAAAGTGTAATTTTTTTTCATTATTGGGATGGGACTAAGTGGTAATTTCTCTCAATCATTTTCTCCTTATTTTTTTCTTCTTCCTTTTCTGAGTATTTCGTGCAATTCTCAATGGTTGTCGAAAAAAAATTTTAGCGAGAGAAATCTTTAAATATTCACACTATAATAATTTCACTGACTATTTTCAAATACATCCTAAATATTTTTTGTTTGTTTACTTTTAGATTATTGAATGTGTTGTGGAAAAACACTGAAATATTTTTCCATTGGAAATTTCTCAGAGAAAATTCATGTTATAATACATACTGGAACTAAAAGGGTGAACTAACTTTTTCTCAAAAATCTTTGAAATTCTCTTCAGGAGGAGAAAATGGTTAATTTTTTTCACTTTTCATGTTCTTTTTTTTATTTTTTTTTTCTCTGCGATAGTTTTATATTTATATATCTACATTGAACGTCTCTTCCACGAATCTGAGTCGCTCTGCTAGAGAGAACCAGCAGGGAAACTTGTTGAACTATTGCTATGAGCTAAGCTTATCATTGATCCGGACAAGCTTCCCTCCTCATCCGGATACGTTTCCTTGGACGCCTCCGCCAGAGCAAGAGCGCTAAGCAAAGTAATTCCAAAAAAAAATCAAATACTTGCTAACCAAGAGACTGAGAGAAAAAAAACAACTCACCTGAAACCCATTCTAGCGGATTCCTCATTGAAGCTCTCCATGGCTTTCTCATGCTTCTCATGGAGCTCACGGATGCGCTCAGTGCGCTCCTGGCTGAATTGCTGCAGTTCCGCTTCCATCTGATGAAAAAAATTTTGAAATCAGACAAACTTTTCTATTTCAAGCATTTTTATTTTATCTCTCCTCACCTTGTTCTCCAGCAAAGCCCTCCTCACATTCACGCGATCCTCGAGCTCCTTTCGCTCGCGATCCCTCTGACCCTTGGCCTGAGTACGATTCTTATTCTGATAGGCCATCAGAATCTCCAATTCGTACATCAGCTTGTCCTTGAGTTGCTGACACTCAAGCTCCTGACTCTCGTCCAGGCGCAAACTCTGCTTCTGCAGCATATCTGCAATACTCTGTTCATACTGACGAGAGAAAAAAAACCGCGTGTGAACATTAATTCCAATGACCACAGAGAAATAAAAATTCCCAACTTGATGGGCTAAAAAAAACATATTCTGCTCTCTTTCTATATCTCTTTTCATTGTCACATTTTTCCCATGACCAAATCCAACCAGAGGAATCACATGAATTTCTCTTTGTCAATCTATTGGACTGGGAGATGAAATAACTAAGGGTTGTTGGTTGGCTCAATGCACATAAATTAACACAATATCTCTCTCATTTAGGCCGTAAAATGTGTCAAAAATTCAAAAAAAAAAATATTGGCAATGAATCATATCTCGCTGCATAAGGTATTTATATGGAACTGTTTTATCGAGAAAATAAATTTATGAATGGAACAAAACGATGTCATTTGTAGATTTTGATGTGAAACTGGCCAAAATTCTAATAAAATACTTTGAATGATATTTCAAGGGATGATTCTTTAGCTCCTCTGAACTTATTATCAAAAAGGTTGTTCGCTTTAAAAAAAAAACTCTTCTTACCTGATCACCAAGAAGAGTTAATTTGCGATGTTGCTCCTCTTTCAATTGTTTTATCACAGCTTTTTGTTCATCCTTGGGTGTTGTCTGCAATATCTGCGCCTTAAGCGCTTTATATTGTCTCGTTTGTGTTTTGCATGTCTCACGAAATTGTTTACGTATTTGAAGTTCTTTTTGCTGTTTTGAGACACGGAAGAAAATAGAAACATACATTTTCCATTAGATGACACCTATATAAGACTGATAAGCAATTTATTCTTATGATATACCTTTAAACTCTTCGGTTGCTGCTTCAATTCCAATGCATGCTTCCTCATTAGCTCCTTCTCCGCTCTATCCATGTAATCCTTTTGGTTTTGCAATTCCGATGAATGCTGCTTCGTTATTTGCTCCTCACGCAAATTATGAACACTCTTTTGCTGTCTGTATTCGAGTTCTTGGGTCTTTTCATGGTGCTTCAGGAGCATTCCGTGAGCTTGCTCCAGTTGCTGTTGCTTCTTGCTGAGCTCCTAGAAAAACAAAAACACAATTCAAATAACTGTTTATCTCTCGGAGTATCCAAAAAAAAAGGATAACGTACATCTCTCAGTAGTTGGTTCTCCAAGTCATGAAGAACCTGTGTCTTTTTCCTCCGAAACTTTCTCATCTCCAACTCAATGTAATTCTTCTGCACCCTGAGCAGTCGTTGTTCCTCCTGAGCCTCCGCCTGCTTCAGATTCTCCTTCTGTGATTGCAATGTTGCATCACGTAAACGCTTCGGCGTTGATTCATCCATTGACAATTCCCGCTTCCACCTCTCTTTGTTCGCCTTGTACTCTTTTTTCCTATGCAAATCAAACGCTTTCCTATCACTCTCGTGCTTCAGCGAGATCTCCTTGTACAGCTTCTTCTCTGCCACATTGTTCTGTTTGATTCGCCTCTCAATCTCTTGTTGATGCTTCATCTGAAAAGGGACAAAAGAATCACCCTCAAACTCCCATCTCTATACATAATGTTATGTATAGATAGGCTTTGAACAACTCACCGCCAATCTTTCAAGTTCTCGTGTGAAATTGTGAAGAAGTGCATCATATTCCTTATCAAGAGCTGCCTTATGAGCCTCCATCTCCACTTTGCATTTCTCCTCGAGCTTCAGCAAAGCAGCCTGATGTTCTCGTCGCATCCTTTTATATCCCGACATTTGTTCATGCATTTCCTCCTAAAAAGAAATTAATGACAATGTTAGAATCTCTTTATTCAATTGATTCATCATCACATCATGGAAAAACAGCACAAAACAAACTAACCAATTCATATCAAGAATTATTGCCTGAATTTCCGTTTCTGTGACAGAAAATCAGACCAATTTGTGTACAAGTCGATTATACAAACATGAATCATTGGTATGAGAATTTCCTGTGCCATTGATGAGGCAAAACAAATGAAAATACGAAAGGTCAAGTGGAATTCTGCTACTCTAAAGAAAAACTTTCTAACATGAAATTTAGAAGTCATCTTGCAAAATCCTTCCCAAGTGAACCCTTATCAACTCTTCCGATACTTTTTCGCTGAGCATAAAATACTTTCAAGCCTCACATTTGAGTAGGTAATTGATTGAATTTCTACGAATTATGAAATATCTGAAGATGAGAATTTCCTAATTAAGTTTAATGTAATACGAAACTCATAATGAAATCTGCAATTAGCCACCCATTTTTACAGCCTCATTTCTGATGATGGATCGGTCGAATTTTCCATTTCTTTAAAAGGACATGAGTAAAATTTCAAGATGAATTGACTCAACAAACAATATCATGTTGCTCCATTTTCCCAAAATGATTAATGTCTCTCATCTTAGTCCTTTTACATTTAACACAATTTTCCTTACACTTAGGAAAATGAGAAGA
The DNA here is from genome assembly GCA_918844115.2 of Phlebotomus perniciosus. NCBI lineage: Eukaryota > Metazoa > Arthropoda > Insecta > Diptera > Psychodidae > Phlebotomus > Phlebotomus perniciosus. The sequence continues at coordinate 38,611 of CAKKOB020000553.1, read as the reverse complement.
AAATTGAGATAAGAATATTCTGTGCTGTAGAATGGGATGAAACTTGTGAGTCAAAGTCACACATTGGTGAGATAAATTCGCGAGACAGAGAGAGAACTTCCCCGAAAGCCATAGTCTGAGAAGTTAAATCTTCTTACGTAAATAAGTGGCTTTCAATCCGCACGGAGAATTTATCCCTCAATGTGGGCGGACTAATTTTCTCTAATTACAATCAAATGAGCAAGAGTTCTCTCGCAAAGATACAACTTGACTCCAATACAGGGACAACAACTCTTGTCTGCCAAAATAAATCAATAAATAATCACAGCGGAAGGGAGAGATTTGCTTGGGAAATGAAATTGTGTGGTTCCATTTCTTGCACGTTTTGAACATTTTTCCTGGTGGATTTTAATATTATACTGTATCGATTTAGTTCTCACCTGCATGTGCTCCTTCTGCTGCTTCGTCACGATACTCGTGGTGCGAATAGTGGCAAAGTTGTTTGGTCCATGTTCATGCATTGCATTCACCATGGCCTGCTGTTGAACTCCTGGATGCTCATGAGGGATTCCACTGGCCCTGGACATGCCCGCCATCATCTGTCCACTTGACGAGCCCGAATGATTCATCGGTCCTGGTGTGTTGTTGACATGCATCATGGGCATGCGATTCCTCGAGGGATTTCGCGTGATGGCACCTAAATTGATACCATGCTGACCACTACTTCCCTGACCAAGACACACCCCACCAGCGGCTCCAGGGCCCAGGGAGTGCATCCCGTGAATGGAGTTTGTTGACGGTGAGTGAAAATGCAGATCCTGTCCAGTTGGACCGACAGAGTGCATTGAGTGCTCGGAAGTTATGCTGTTGCTCTTGCTACTGTCACCACCTGTTTGCTCATCCGGCGTATCCTCAGCATCTCCCATTGTGCTCTCCGTCTCGCACGAGTCAATCATGAGGATCTTCTTCATTTTCCGATAGTTAAGGTTATCCAATTCACGCACGGCCGCCTTTGTCCTTGCAATCAACTCAATGAGTACATTTCCCGATCGCTGGCGCGTCACGAGGGCGTGCGAGAGGAGTTTAGAAGAAGTTGGCCGATCGTATGGGGACTTCTCCAGACACACTTCCACAAAATTGCGAAAAGTGTCCGACCAGTCCTCCGCTTGGAGGGTTGGCGCTTCATTCTGAGCGATGTGATAGAGAGCCGACATGGCGTTCATGTTGAAATAGGGTGGCTTCCGTTCCGCCAACTCAATGCAAGTAATCCCAAGTGACCATACATCCACCTTACCATCGTATTGTCCCTCATCCATAGCCAGAATCACTTCAGGCGCCATCCAATAGGGCGTTCCCACAAATGAATTGGCCGGACACTTGATTGCCGCACTCCCAAAGTCCGCCAATTTTACAACACCCTGCTCCGTCAACAGAATATTCCCAGCCTTGATGTCCCTGCATGAGTTCAGCGATAAAGGGGAATTTAGTTATCTGCTCCAAATGCATTAATTCGCCACTAATTATCAAAGTTATTTCGTGATGGAGTCACCTTTTGTGGTATTTTTCTCACCATTGATCGGTCACCACGCCATCACGCACATCCCATTCATCAGTGCACCAATTTGACCCACATGGCTTTTCCTATTGGATGCTTATTGTTATAGGAGAGAGAAAATATGCGACGCGATATTGCGCAAAAATTAGGTCAAAGAATTTACCTAAATCCCTCGCTTTTGTTTCACATTTTCAGCGTCAATCAATGATAAACAAGGGGGAGATAATAAAAAGATTATTCATACAATTTTCAGCATTATGAGAAAATGTTTAAAAGTCTTCGGATTCCCTCCTTTAAATATTCTATGCACGGAAAAATTAGTTGTGAAAATAAAAGCGTGACAAATTTTTATGAGAAGATTCGATAATTTCTTAACGAGTTATTCTAATATATAAATTTATCCACTTGCGTTAATTTATAATATTGTTTTACAACTTATCCATTCACTTTCATTCATGATGTACACTACTTCCAACGGCAATACCGCGCCTTGATTGGAACACTTGTGTGCGGGATGTGCGCGATTCTCTTATGATTACTTTTATCAATGATAAGGCCATCAGTCACAGTTAGATTCCATGAGAATACATTTACCTGTGAATTCTTCCAAGGTGATGCAGGTATGCCAGACCACGGAGGACACCTTCGCAAATAGCAGATATCTCCTCTTCACGCAGTGGCCTCTTGTGCACCTCGATTATATCCGACGCCGAGCCAACACAGTACTCCATCACGAGCCATGCTGTGTTCTCCCTCAGGTAGCAGCCCTTGTACTCAATGGTATTGGCATGGTTGAGTTGCCGGAGAAACCTAAACAACAACAACAACGCCAAGTGATGTTATTTAAGTGAATCGCAATGAAATCGATTCACAATCTCCTCACCTTATCTCCTTGAGAATGTCCTGCCACTTCTCCATGCTCTGCTTTCCCAGGTAGGACATCTTCTTGATGGCCACAATCTCTCGTGTGAGATTGCATCGTGCATAGTACACAGCCCCAAAGGAGCCATGACCAATCTCTCTGAGATCCTCAAAGATCTTCTCAGGATCATGTTTGTTGAACAATTCCGAAATTTCCGGATCTTTGAGTGATCCTGGCCGTGCCGATGGCATCTTGCTGCGGCGTTGTCGCCTTATCCACTCCTCCTTCTCCTCCTCCTCCTCTTCACCACCAACCACAGACACTGGTGAAAATTTATTACAGTCTCTGGCAGAAGCAGCCACTTTTTTCTCCGTTTTCCACCAAATTCACCGTATCGATTTTTCTTACTAACTTTCTTCCACACCCGTCTTTCTCTCGCACTGATGATAAATAAATAAAAACTGTTTCACACTCTTTTGGGCTCTTTTAGGGGGTGGAATTTTCCTCTCCTTGTCTTCTCTTTCTCTGCCCACCCACACTGCTTAAGAGTCCCTTCTCTCGTCACTGATAACACCACAATGACCCACGTCTCTTAAGACATCCTCCGGAGGATGGAGAGGGAGGCACCTGCAAGAGAAGCAATACACTGAATTTAGTCCAGGAGTCCGGGAGATTTCTCTCTCTCGCGGAAACAATTGTCTTTTTCACTTCGCAGGTATAATATTAAATTTCTCATGACAGAGAATATCTTTTTGCTGGCATAATTTTCACACAGACAGTGCAAAAAACATGCTACACAATAAACAAAATAAACAATTGAAGGGAATTTTCATGTAATGTGGCCGAGAGAGATGAGAAGAGGGCGAAAAAGAAGTGGAGAGGAAGAGAATGGGCAGAGTTGGAGGTGGAGTAAAAAAGGACAAGAAAATTGCTGAAAACTCCTTCCACTCAGCATAAAAACACCCCACGACCACCTCCTGATCAACCATGGAGCCCATTTCAATGCCCCGAGGAAGTATTTTTCGCCGTGAATGTGAGGAAAATCAGCTCAGTGGATGCTTTTTTGGTATCCACTGCGACAAATGTGAACAGAATCCGCGTCACACCCACCGCTCTCACTTTTTTAACCCCTTCAAACATCCGGAAATTCACGCCACGACACACGGTCAGTGTCTGGAGGTGCCCCTGTGAGGTTTTACACTGGCCACATCGTCACAGACGCGGAGAAAGTGTGTGAAAATTGGTAAATTATTTAATACGAACCTTCCATCCAATTTCAAAATGGCGTTCACCTCTTGGGCAGGTTCAATTGAGCAGACGGCCACGAATTTTCAGTGAAAACAGCTTCGTGCTCTGGCGCACGGTGGTGGATGCATCAGAAAATGATGCACTTGCCATTATACAACTCACTCTTACACATTTCACGGTAGTCCGTGATCGCGAGAAGGGCGTAATTCCGATATTTTTACCAATTTATTTGTTATCTTGACACACACAAGGCCCTTCCACTTTTGAATGAATGAATGTGAAAACATCGATGAAATTCGATGAATGTCTCCGCGAGACAAGCAGCGCCTCTCGCGGAAATTGTGGAAGTGCGAAAATTTACCGCAATTTCGAAAGTCGCTGGCGGAGGGGTACAATTTCGAAAACCCAACTGACGATGCCTTCTGATATGTTTTAATTATTATAAAAGTATTAAATGAATCTTATTTCAAGCCTTTGCAATCATTCATGATTAACATTAATTCATGATTTACATTCAGATTAACCTATAATTAGGGAGAAATTAGATCCCTAGATAACGAAAAACGAAGTCAGCTGTCCGCCATTTTGAAAGACTTGAACTCTCATTTTTCGCATTTTTCTAAAATACCCATTCCTATCTTTGCAATATGGAACTAATATTAGGTATTGTATATTCAGTTACCCTGGGTTGGTTTAAGAGAACCAGTTAGTCCACCCATTGATCCAACACACCAGCTTTTTTCTATTTACAATTTATTCGGCGTAAATAATCCCAGAATATATATACAGTACCAATGAGATTAGCAATGGACAGACAATTGCATATAGCGAATGGTGAAGAATGCAGAGACATTTTTCGCGGGAAAATAAAGGGGGTCATGCATTATGTATAAAATTCTCTCATAGAAAAATATATAAACTCTCTCGTTCTTATTATCCTGCATCAAATTATTTTGTGGGAGAGAATTCTGTGGGCACCAAAATACGACAGTGCATCTCACGGATGAGAGGCACAGTATAAGCGACACATTCATCCCAGCCCGGAGAGCGCCAAGCCGCCTCTCGAGTCTCCTTGCGAGCTTGAAGGGATTTGTAACCTAATAATAAAAAGTAATTAGTGAAATCATAAAAAAAATCGTAGAAGACTTAAAAAAATTTCAAGTAAAACCTACACCAAAGATGGTGAACGTTGTAAAGTCTCCCGATTTGGGAGAAGAATCCAGCAAAAGGTTCATCATTATTACGCCGGTAGTTGATCGCACGCGCCCAGTTGTTACCCCACTCAATCATTGTGCCTGGCTTGAGGCGATAAGAGCGCATCTCGTAGATGTGCTTATCATCAGTCCTGAACTGAATTTGTGGCCAATAGCTGAAAGCGAGGAGATACTGCAAATGCCGTGATCTGAGGTAGTTGCCACGCTCTTGCATGAGCCGAAGATACTCCGGGTCGTGCCACAGATTATCTTTGGCCTGATCGATGGCCTCAAATCCGCCAGTGTAGCGCCAGAGATGAACACATTGATCCATGTCGCCCACTTGTACCGTCCATGAGCCAATCAAGTCACACGAGATGTCTTTCTTAGCACTTATCAGCTCCACGGTAGTCTTATAGTTAGCCAGGTACTTGGCTATCGAGTCCGGACGCACATTATGAGTGTGAAGGGCGTAGATGATCTCCTTGTCGCTCAGCATCCGACTATGAGGCTCTTTTGTGGGCTCAATCTTCCTCACAAGCAATTTACTGAGCCAAGATTCACTGCCATCACGCCAAACAGATGACGTTGTGGACAGACCACTGAAAAATCAAAGAGGCGTCTCATGATCAGCCATAGGAGATAAAGTACATTCCGCAAAATTTCACTCACCGTGAAGAGATCACCATAAATGCTTTAGCACGGGACACAGCCATTTTCTCAACATAAAACCGCAGAGCGCAATTTAAGAAAAGCACCAGACTGTGCAATAATAGAAATGGAGAATATTATGAAGTAAAAAGAGAGAATATTCAGCTGAGATGTGCACGTATAATGGAAAATCCTTCCTATGACATTTAAACAATTTTTTCCTCCAAGTAATTTTCCCCCACCACACCAGCTGATAACACACTTTCGAAAATCACGACTGAACATTTCTCCATGATATTTTGCAAAGTGCTTATGCCGTCATTATAAAAAGCATCAATGATAAGTGCTTCCGTATGTAATACTTGTAGACGGTATGAAATCTAGCAGTCAGTCAGCCGGGATTTTCGAAAATCTTCACATGCGCGATGTTTTGAGGGGAAATGTCGATGTTTTTATTATCGGTGTGGTGACAGAGGTAAACAAGATCAAATGCTTTTCTTTACCTTTTTCCTGTAATAATCCTCTGTAAATCTGTGAAATGTTGCCAAATCCCGGTGCAGTGAAACCCAAAGAAGGGACTTCGAGGAATGTCTTCTTCGAGAATGAGGATCTTGACTATATGGCCAGGCATTTCATTGGGAACATGCAGAGGTTAGGAATTTTCAAGTAAACTTTCTTTTGGACCTTTCTCCTAAAATTGGCTTAATTTTCCAGGTATCGAGAAAATGTTGTGATTCCCAAGAATCTAGGTCCTGTAAAAATTCTCACAAATGAGGAGAAAATGATCCAGAACGGGATGGACAGTTGTACATTCAAGTCTGTGATGGCATGTGTTATGGGTAAGCTATCCGGAAAGGATCCTCTGTAGACAGAATATCCTTTTTGATAAGGAGTGGTTAATGTGTAGGTTATGGCCTGGGAGCTGCTATTGGTCTCTTCAGTTCGTCAGTCAATCCAAATGTTGCCGCTCCGGGTGTTGAGAAGCAACAAACAGCCCGAGAGATCTTCCGGGAGATGAGAACAACCACCCATGGCTATGCTAAGAACTTTGCCCTCATCGGAGCTGTCTTTTCTGCCGTGGAGTGTACAATTGAGTCCAGCCGGGGGAAATCTGACTGGCGTAATGGCACCTATGCGGGCGCGATAACAGGTGGCCTAATCGGCGTGAGAGGTGAGAGGAGAGAATTTACTATGGATTGTCTACTTATTCACTCACTCTTCCCCTTCTATTTTGCAGCCGGACTCAAGGCAGGAGTCATTGGAGCTGCTGGTTTTGCCGTCTTCTCAACAGCCATTGACTACTACATGAGACATCGGTAGAGAGAATCGGTTCATACTAGGAATATTTTAAATTTAAGTAGATGTTGCCTATTAGAAGAAGAAGAAAAAAAAAAGAAATAACTCCAGAAGAAATTTCCCAGATTCAGAATTTCGCGCGTGAGCGAGAGAGAGGCGTAGAAGGAAGGCCATGGGGCATGGGGAGAGAGAGCATATAATGTCCCCAAGTGTTCAACAGTCAGGCGCAATATTGATTTCCAGAGGCAAAGGAGAGAGTGTCAGAGGCAAGAGTTAGCCGTATATATTTTCCATCAGTGGTGTGGTGAGAATTGGCCCGATTGCTGGGAAAAAACGAGAGTGTGTGGAGAAGCGATCTTTGGGGAAGGAAAGAAAAAGGGCGTTTTGTGACGCAAAAAGGCCACCGAGGGATTTTCTGCAGACTCTCCCATGCATCCGGGAAAATTGACTTGCTCCACCAGCACCTGAGAGGACGTTTTTTCTCACCATCTTGCACGGGGTGTGTGTGTGGTTCCCAAATGATATTCGTGCCTGAGGAAGTGCAAGAGAAAATTTTCACTCGTCTCTTCCGGCTGGGGACTTTTTCAACGTCCGAGCAACATATGAAAGGTGATTTTGTGGTGTATTCTGTGAATTTATCGCACATTGGTGACTGTGGAGGCTGCCAGGGGCCCATCGCACCCCACATAAATTGAACATAATGGAGAAAGTGGCTGGAAAAGTGCTCAACATGTCTGGTCAAACAGGTGCGTATCGCGGGGAATGGAGAGGGGCGGGAGAGGCATGAAAAATGGTGAAAATGCTGATGGATTGACGAGATGGGAGAGACCTTCTGATTTTTTTTCTGTTCACGCTAATCCTAACACATTAACTTCCACCCCTCGCCTCCCATAATGCCAATCATTTCCAATATCATCGATTTTCTGCTATCAGTGCGCGTCCGAAAAGCTCTCTTTACACACACAGCACATTTTTATGGGCAAAAGAAATTGCAAAGAGATGGTCTGTGGGTGTGGGAATACGACATACCAGTAAATCGGGTCATAGAATGCGTTAATGATTTGCTCATCTCTCACACCCAGACTCCAATGACTACAAGGAGCGCCTCATAGCTTCGGTGAAGAGGGAGGTGAAGCAAGTGATGGAGGAGGCTGTGACCAGAAAATTCATTCATGAAGAATCAGGATCAGTCACAACTCTCTGTGCATCTGTCGAGGCATGTCTCAGTCAAGGACTTCGTCGTCGAGCTCTGGGACTCTTCAAGACATCATCAACCACGGCGCTCCTGCACAAGGTCGCCAAGGTATTTGCGCCGACGTCCTTTTCCCTTGCACTTTGGCAATTCTTCACATTCTTTCTCCCTCTCTTATTTCAGCACTGCCCTGAGGCGGCATTCATCAGCAAGAGGGTATTGGAAATTGAACATGCAGATCCCAACAAGAGATCATCCTCCAGTGGTGATAGCACCAGCAAACCGCCAATTCTGAAGAAGAACAGCAGCAATTCGGTGTCTACAACAACTCCCCCGATCACTGTTCAGCCCACAGTGAAGTACCTGTGGATCCGTTTGGCGCTGTATGAGAAGAAACTCTCCCGAATCATTGATCATCTAGTCACGAATGCTCCACGCTACTACGAGAGGGATTCTCTGGTCGCTGATGCGGATTATGGATCAATTCTGAGCTCACTCCTCGTCGGTCCGTGTGCCCTTGAGTATTCACGGACAAAGACTGCTGATCACTTCTGGACAGATCCACCAGCAGATGAGCTGGTGCAGCGTCACCGAATCAGTTCCAGTCATCCTACACCGCCATCCTGTCGGCGACCAATTCTCAATTTCAAGCGGAGTCTCCACACGAGCTCAGAAGATGGAAGTAGCAGCTCATTTAAGTCAACTGCATCGGCCACTGTGGCCAAGGATTATGTCGAGTCTCTGCATCAAAATTCCAGAGCTACTCTTCTCTACGGGAAGAATAATGTCCTGGTCCTTCCTGTAAGTTTTTTTTCAAAAAATTTTCAGGATTACGTCTTGAAAATAAATAAGAAAAAAACCTTTCCTCTGCAGAAGGATGTCAAGGATGAGCCAATGCCTGGCTACTTGAGTCTCCATCAGACTGCGTATTCCCTCACAATCAAATGGACTCCCAATCAGCTCATGAATGGCTATACAGAATCAGAAGCTGTGGACAAGAGGTAAAATCTTCAATAGGAGATATTTTAGTTTTTAAAAGTTAAGTTGAACAAATTGGCTAATTGGTGAAACTTGAAAATCGCAATTTCCATCCGAATATGCCGCATACTTTCCTCCAGGATGCGTATGAATTCCATTTCGTGTTATTCTTTCTAGCTCCTTCTGGGCTTATGCTCTCAATATTAATGTGGACGAGATAGTTTATGTCCACTGCCATCAGGCACGCGGCAGTGACACCGGTGGAACGGTAATCCTTGTAGGTCAGGACGGAGTACAACGTCCACCGATTCACTTTCCCGAAGGTGGTCACATGGCATCTTTTCTGAGTTGCCTGGAAACTGGTCTTCTGCCCCATGGTCAATTGGATCCACCATTGTGGTCACAGCGTGGCATTGGGAAGGTCTTCCCACTCATGGGTCGTGGTCGTCGTCGTCCACTTCCATCCCTCCTCGAGGCGACAACATCTGGTGAGGAGACACCCATCGATTATGTGTTTCGCGTGGTGAACAAGAGCAACCATGAGGAATTTCGTGAGTATTCTCGATCATTTCACTCTTGTGTCATCCGTCATGTGTCCTGATTCTCCAGACTTGGTGCCTTTGCTGCTTTCAGTGGCAACACACTCGATTCTCGACATCGGACGCACAAGTCCGCGTCGTCATCAGCTGAGTAGCTGTAGTACCAATGAGAGCAGTGACTGCTCCAGCAAGAGCATGTCCATTGACTCTGCCAATCCAGCTCCGGACACCACTCCTGAGGGGAAGAGTCAGTCAGCCAGCATTGCCCTCGTGTGCTCCACAATGAGGCGTCAGATAATCTCGCGCGCTTTCTACGGATGGTTAGCCTATTGTCGTCATCTCTCCACGGTGAGGACTCACTTGTCTGGATTAGTGAATGGGAGAATCACGCCGGATGGTGAGTTTCAAAATGGTATCCTTTGGATTTCAAGAGATTTAAAATCCATGCATTTGTAGCGGGAACTGAGGAGGGTCTGACCAAGAGTGTCTGGGAGGAAATGAATGCCGATGGCGTCGTGTCGGATGACATGGAGGTCTATCGACTGGTGTACTTCGGTGGTGTTGAGCAGAGTATCAGGAAGGAGGTCTGGCCCTATCTTCTTGGTCATTACTCTTTCGGCTCCACCGTGGATGAGCGAGCAGAGCTGGATCAGTCCACTCACAACTACTACGAAACCACAATGAGTGAGTGGCTCGCCGTGGAAGCTATAGTGAGGCAAAGGGACAAGGAAAAGACAGCCCATGCTGTGGCCAAGCTGAGTTCAGAGAGTGGCAGTGGTGATAAAACCAAGGGAGTCCATCTCGATGGTGAGATGGAGAATGATGTCTTCGAGGAGAATGTCTATTCGGACATCTCCGATGTTGAGTGCTTTGATGATAATGATGCCAATCAAATCAAGGATCTCCCGATGGATCCCAAAAGTTGCACAATTCAGACAGAGACGGACAGCACATTGGAGGAGCAGGACGAAAAGAAGGGCATGACTCTTGAAGTTGGAACAGAAAGTACTGCTGGGAGTAACAAGAGCTCCCCAACAGCCTCATCTTATGAAACTGTTGGTGCAGAATTTATCGACATCACCGATCCAAACATGTCCAAACTACCCAGTCCGAGTATGGACAAGGACGATGAGGAGGACACGGTGTGTGGAGAGACTTCAGCCCATGTGATAGTGACTAATGCCTCCATTGATGTGGCCAATTTGGCCGAAGTGATGCAAGAGAAGGAGAAAGCCACTGATCAAATGTCTCCACTCCAGGAAGAGGCTGGACAAAACTCCCTTGACGCTCTTCAAGAGCCAAAATCTGCATGTGTTTCCCCAGCAAGCTCCAATGGAGGAATCTATAGTGTAAGTTTTCTTTTCAAATGGAATTTAGCTTTAAGAATTTTTTTCATACCTATTATATTTTCTCCTTGCAGAGCGAATTGTTGGAACTTTTTGGATTGAATCTTCATCGGATTGAAAAGGATGTGAATAGATGTGATCGTAATTATTATTTCTTCGCCAATGATAACATCGGGAATCTGGATAAGCTGAGAAATGTTATTTGCACGTAAGATTTTTCGGATATTTGAAAGGATATTAGAAATTTATTCCAAGGATGAACATGAAAAGAAATGCCGATTTTCGACATAAAAATATTTTTCCTTTAAGGTACGTTTGGGAACACCTTGAGGTGGGTTACATGCAAGGAATGTGTGACCTCTTAGCGCCAATTCTCGTCATTCTTGATGACGAATCTCTGAGCTATGGATGCTTCTGCCGGCTCATGGAGAGAATGATTGAAAATTTCCCCAATGGTGATGCCATGGACATGCATTTTGCCAACATGAGGTGAAAAATGAAATGCTTATATCTCTAAGCTATAAATACCAATTAGGGTTTACTTTGTCCTTTACAGGTCCCTAATTCAGATTCTAGATTCTGAAATGTACGATTTAATGCACGCTCATGGCGATTACACTCACTTTTACTTCTGCTATCGCTGGTTTCTCCTCGATTTTAAGCGAGAACTCGTGTACGCAGATGTTTTTGCCACTTGGGAGGTGATTTGGGCGGCCAAACATGTGGCATCAGGTCACTTTGTCCTCTTCCTGGCTCTCGCCCTATTGGAGACCTACAGAGACATCATAATCGTGAACAGCATGGACTTTACGGATGTCATTAAATTCTTTAATGGTGAGTTTAATGGCCATTTTCTCAAAATATTCCCATTCCCCCCGTTCTAATACACATTTTCTCTTGGGATATTGCAGAAATGGCCGAGAGACACAATGCCAGTGAAGTGCTGAAACTCGCTAGGAGTTTAGTGCTTCAGCTGCAGACCATTATTGAAAATTAAATTCTTCATCCTCAGCCGTAAAAAAAATCCTGACAACAGTCTTCTATCTAGTGTTTTGTACATAAGTTGGAGGAGGAGGAAGAAATTGATATCTCTAAATGTCACTGTTACCTCTACAAAAAAAATTTTACAATGGATCGCTTTTATAAGTTTTCCACCAGTGAAGGGGGCATCCTCAATAGATTTTTCCACAACTCCAATGAGAATGCTTCTGTGTAATCCATACATTTTGAATTGAAAAAAAAACAAAGAATAACTTAAGAAAATATATAATATTTATGTTGCTGTTAAAAGACCATTAAACAAAAAAAGTCTATATATAGTGAGAGATATTGTTGAGCACAGAAATATTTTTTTATCCTTAGGAAATACATCTGTGTTTAAAGAAAGTAAAACTTATAAATTGTGCATCATATACTGTGTTAAATTTACCAATGATCATAGTGTTAGCCACTGAATTGAATACCAATTTGAATTCTTCAATTTTCATCTGAGAAAAAATGGACAGAGGGAAAGAGAAATCCAACCAAACAGGGCTAGAAAACTATTTTCATATCACAAGAATGTGAGAAAAGGAATCAATTTTGGAGAAAAAAAAATATATAAATGTTAAAAAGAAAATTATTTGATGATGATAAATTTACTAATATTCAACAATATAAAATCTATCTTTAATAGGTGTTTAGTACAAAAAAATACAAGATTGGAATGAAAGAATATACAAAAAGATTTTAATGTAAAACTGAATGGATAAATAATGAAATAACCCTATTTAGAAAACAAAGAAAATACATTGTATCGAGCCAAGAACTGTGAACATAAAAGAAATGAAGAAAAAACGAGAATATTCTGTGAGGAAAATCCCTGTGAGTAGCGCAACATCAATTTTGTGCATCAACTGTGAGACAATGATATATTTGGGAATAAATATCTTGGAGAAAAAAAAAACAGGAGCTTTTGAGACAAGAATCCCCCTGAGTCCGCTATGTGGCCCCATGACCCGTCAACTGCCTACGTATAACACTCCCCATGTAAATGACTTGGCATCATTCCTCCACTCCTGAACATTGTCACTGTTAATCGTACACCACAGAAGATTCAATTACCATGTCATTATAGGGCCACATAGCTAAACACAATTCAATGAAAGCATTAAAATCAAAATTCACTCCCGTTTGATCTGCGAACACTTACGAATCGTTTTGGAATTTACGTGTGCTTTGTGGCCCAAATATTCCCTCCTTCCCCGTAGAGAAGCTCCAGCAACTCCCTGAGGATACATCATGGCTCTCGTCCTTAAATTCCTGTACACCAACATTAATTACCTTTTTGTTGAACATCAAGGTGAAAAAAAGATAATTATTTCCTGGATTATTGTGCAAATTCTGTGTCCATGTGAAATGAACAAAAAAAAATAATTTAGTGATTTCAATTCAGATGACAGAACAAAGGACTTCCCCATTATCACTACCCTGCCTCAGGTCCTCGCAATTATTGGAGGATACTTGTATTTTATAAAATCCTGGGGACCACGCTTTATGGAGAAAAGAAAGCCTTTTGAGCTCAAAAACATCTTGATTGTATACAACAGCCTCCAAGTTATCGCCAATATCTGGCTAGGATTCTACGTGAGTAATTAATCAAAAATATTTTTAGACAATGAATTTCTCAGTGCAAAACCAGAGTTGGAAACACTTCAAGTTTCCTAGATAAATTATAAAGCTTTGTGAGAGTGAAAAATAACAAAGACTGGGAAGTGTGACGGAACTGGTGACGCAATAAAATTATGCAAAAGCGTACAAGCAAATAAGTAAAATGTCCGAAAATTCCAATTATAAGTTTTGACTAACAAAACGAACAAAACCTTGAATGAAATCTTATTCTTTGTCATACCAGTAAAAGTGTTCCTTTTCACAAAGTTTCACAAGTTTGTTTAAAGGCGATCTTGCTCATTTTTTAATTTAAAAATTAAACAAAATTCTGTTGATTAAATATTGTTTTAAAATTTTTTTAACTCGGTTTTAATTTGTAATTTCAATAATTTTACTTTTTAGGCAACATACTACACATATTGGAGAGGTGGATGGAATTTTTTCTGTGAGCCGATATCCAAGGAATTTGACGCTCAAGGTTATCGAGTGGCGTTCGCTATGTACTGTTACTTCCTGCTCAAAGTGGTGGATCTTCTGGACACTATTTTCTTTGTACTACGAAAGAAATTCCAACAAATCACTTTCCTGCACGTCTATCATCACGCCATGATGGTGTTTGGCACCTTTATAGCGTCTAAATTCGTCGTCAATGGTCACGGAGCGATGTTGGGCATCGTTAATTGCTATGTTCACTTTGTAATGTATTTCTACTACCTAATCTCCTGCTTTAAGCCCGACATGAAGAGATCTATCTGGTGGAAGAAGCACATCACTCATGTACAAATGGTTAAGATTTTGTTTGTTTTTTGAGAATGATTTTTTCTCTTTTTTCTATTATAAATTGATATATTATTTTAATTTTCAGATCCAATTTAGCTTCCTGATCTTCCACTTTGGACGACCGCTGCTGATGCAGGACTGCGGATACCCTCAAGCTTTATGTGCCATCTGTTTCGTCCAGAATGTCTTCATGCTTGTGCTTTTCTCCGATTTCTATCGTAAGACGTATCTCACGAAGAAAAAAGATAATTGAGGTAGAAGTAAAAATAGCGTTTGGAACATGATTGACTTTCTCTTGTCCACATGAGAGACTTTTCTCATGACCCACAAATGCATGAAAATTCGCTCCAATTGCAACACACGCAAATGAGAAGGTTTCTTTCAGTCTCTGGTTTCTTCTGGATTTTCCTACAACACATCGAAAGCAATATTCTATACCACGGAACAATTGTCGTCAGGCCAATATTACGAAAAAAGAATAACTTCAACAGAGTGACAAAACATTTATGCAAATTTTCCCGCGCATTTTCTTCTTTTGCGACTCTATGCAGCCAAGAAAACACTTTTTTTTTTCATGATAAGAATTACCTAGCACTTAATGTCGAAGCTCTCTCTCCCCCTTTCCCACGTCCTCCTCAACTGAAGTGTCTTCCTGCCACGACAGAGAGAGAGCGAGAAACACCCGACACAATTCCTCCATTCCTTCAGACTTTTAATTGAAGAGAGCCTAATCGCGATATTTTTTTACTCTCTAAACTTTGTCCCTCCACTTCATTGTCGCACTTTTATAAATTAATCGCGAGGATTTTTGCATGAAATGCACTCGGGTGTATTGCTGTGGATTACATCGGACTCAGTCTTTTGGCGATCGTGAACAGTGTCGTTTGATTTTGTGCAAAGTTCTCTTCCCTCCATTCTGCCTCTTACTTTTGCCATTCCTCCTCCTGCCCAGGCATGGCACTCGTTGTACAATCGGTCTATAATGGATTTACGGCGCTCTTTGAGGAGCACACAGGTGAGAATTAATTTTCGGCAAAATGCCCGTCGACTGAGAGGCTAACAATTGTTACTTTTTGTGAAAGATCCTAGATCTGCACACCTTCCCCTAATGGGAGATTTTAGTTTGGCAAAAATCCTCGCCATTATGATCATCTACCTGTACACTGTGAAGAAATGGGGCCCCAAATTCATGGAAAATCGACCACCTTTTGAACTAAACACCACAATGAACATATTCAATGTCCTCCAGGTTCTTCTCAATGTCTACATAGCAATATTCGTGAGTATTTAATTGAAAAAATATCTTTAGTAATTAGTTCACATATCCTAAATCTTTATCTTCTAATCTTCAGGGCACCTACTACTCCTACTGGCAATCGGACTTTAGCTGGTCATGTCAACCGATAGATTTCACAGTCGTCACTCCTGAAAGACTAAACTTGGTCTTTGTCAGCTACGTCTACTTCCTGTCTAAGATCTTCGATTTATCCGACACTGTATTCTTCGTATTGCGCAAGAAAAACAATCAAATCACTTTTCTACACACCTACCATCATGCTGGAATGGTTTTGGGCACATATATTTTTGCCAAATTCATGGCCGGCAGTCATTCAACACTCCTTGGAGTCCTCAATGCCTATATTCACGTCATCATGTACTCCTACTACTTTCTCACGTCCTTTGACTCTGACTTGAAGAACTCAATCTGGTGGAAGAAGCACATCACACAACTCCAAATGCTTCAATTTCTCATCCTCATCATCCACTTTGCCAATCCACTCATTCGCAAGCCAGACTGTGCACATCCTAGGATTCTCCTCTTTATCGCAATGATGCAAAATATCTTTATGTTCCTCCTTTTCCTCGATTTCTACCTCAAGGCTTACCGCAGGAAGAAGATCAAGAAGGAATCCTCTGATTAAATCATTATGAGAAAGATTTTTTTGTATTAAGGAAAGAATTAAATGATAAGACAATCTTTTGATTCCTTTACTCTCCCTTTGGATATGGCTTGGGAGAAAGAAATCCACAAATGAGATTTTGGTGAGGGGAAAATTGGCGCCAATCTGGCACGGACTCTGACCAAAATATGTGCCAAAGCCTCAACTTTGAATGCGCAGTTGGGGAAGAAAAGTGTGTCATAAAGCAAGAAAGTGTCAAGAAGTTACCAGTGTGTCTCTCCTTATGTTAGCTGTGGGTGTTAATAAATTTTCATCTCTGCATTAAACGTATCATCTCCTGTAATTCTATCTTTGTAGCTACCTGCCACCCACGTGCACCACGTTATTAATCCCAGAATGACAAATTCAAGGAGAAAATCAATTGAAAAAGATTCTTGGCGAGTGTGTGAGAAAATCAACTATGAGAAACTCAATGGGGAGGAAGTGTCAAGGATGAATGGAGAAAATAAACAAATTCCAGTGATCTCTGGAAATTTACATCAGCCAAAAATATATCAGAAGAATCGTAAAATAGTTAATGAAAGAACGAAGATCCTTCACTCAAAAGGAACTCAAACAGATAGACTGGATAGTAAGGATTCCATATGGAAGAATATACGAGACATCTCAGGAAGGCTGTTCATTGTAATTTTAGTGCTAGTGCTGACTGTAATATTGATAAATTTAGGAGAAGTCTACAAAAAACATGCAACAAATCCAGAAAAATAATTGATTCTGCTATAAATGCAACTATGTAATTACCTAATGAATTTTCTTTGAGAAATGCTCCCAAATATGCCAAAATATAGCAAACAATGGAAATAATGCGTAATAAATAATTCTTTCACCAATTATATTCTCAAGCTATTATTTTTGGCGGGAAAATTTTCAGCGCTATTTTATTTGCCAACAACGCCTCTGAGCGGCCGGAGCCCAAGTAACACATTAGTGAGCTTTAAATTGTTACTCACAGGCGCTGCTGTCTCTGTCATTGGCCTGGCAAAAAAACTAATTCACCAGAATGAAGTTACCACATAACGAAACCATCTAAGATACACTGTTGAAAACAGAAACTCATATTTTCTTGAACCAACAAAAACTGATAAAGTAAATACCTACGTACATATATAAATAAGTATATAGAATACATATGGTTCTTTTAGTATAGTACTAGCACAGTAATAAGGTAAGTTGCATGAGGAAATTATAGGACGTCTTTTATTTAAACATGTTTATACTTTTCAGTTTTAAGAGTTTTTAACAATTTTATAAGAAATCCAAAAAATCATTACCGAGAAACCATAAGTTCCCACCGTTTCCATATTGCTTTTTTCACCGGCCCATTTGCAGTGTAACATTGATCATTTTAAAATAAGTAAAATCTGTCACGCTTAGCAGTAACACCAGGGAGGTAAAGTAATTCACACGCAGTGTAAAATTGAAAATATGAAAACGTGCCAAAAAAGTGTTTAAAAACCAAGCAAAAGTAGTTTATGTACAAAAGTATGTTTGCATCGCAACCAAGGACAGTAGTGCATGTGCTCTAGTGAGTGCACAATAATGCCAATTGTGGGAAAATCAGTATAATTCTCACACACTCTATCGCACCATTGAATTTTTGTCCGGAGAGGAATACACATAATTTCGTGCGACACCCAAAAGAATTCCACACATAGAGAAATTTTCTACATACATCCAATATTTCCACTCACTGGATACACCCAATTTTTCACCCATATCATCCGACATGGAGTCAAATGTGAGTATCCCCGGGTATATTGCTGTTATTTTCATTGTCTGGCACGTAAGGTTTCGTCCAGAGGCGAAGAGAAGCCGTGAGCCTACAAAGAATGACTGAAAAGTCAACCTATATACATAAGATGAAAGAAATGGTCGATGCGTGTCTAAAATCCAAGCAAATAAGCCAGATACTGGTAAATCTATCCCAAAACTTTTTAAAGTCTCCAGCTTAGTGGACACTAGGTCTATCCTCCTGAAAAAAGCCATCATCCCGCGATAAGCGCATTGGAATGTCGTTGACATACTGAGGAAACATCAAAGGGCCCCCAGACGAGCCAATGAGCTACTCATTCTTCACCTAATCAAAAAAAATACTGCTTCCAGACACCAATTAGTGGGTGACAGTGACGTGAGTCATCGGGTTCACAATTCCTCGCCACCTTCCCTCCCTAGAAAGCCTGGGTGAGAAATCCATGCAGTTCACGGAAAAAATTTCTGGTCATAACTCAGTTTGTGCAGAAGAGGGAGAGAAAAAAAGTAAAGACTCACGCACATGATTTTCCATGTAAAATTCCCTCAGCGGAAATACTTTTACTCTTAGCGAATAAAACCAAGCTCTTTGTTTATTTACACACGAAGGCTTTTCCCCGAAATTCCCGCACACAAACTTAGAAATAATCGATTAAATAATAAAAAAAGGCTCCTGCAAAGGAAACAGGCATGAAAATTTCTTATAAAATTTCTGAAAAAGGGAGTTAACCGGCATTTATGTAGATATAGTATTGGAATTTCTCACAATTTTCTAACTTTTTCTTGGTGATTGTGAGAAATGAGCAGTCACAATAATTCATTTGCCTATTTTTAAATAACTGATGTGAGTCTTTAGTTAACTTACCTCTCATGATGTAAGGATGATCAAATTGTTGCTGCTTGTGAAACATCGAAGAGTCACAATAATTGCAAAATCCAAGGGTGTTCTTTAGGTTCCTAGAGCATATAGAAAATATTTGTAGGTACCTTATGAAGACAAAGAACCCTGTTTTATTTGTTCTTATTTCAAACCTAAATCAAATGTCATGCATGAATTGCTATATGAGTTTTGTAATACTTTTTGCAATAATTTTCCCGTGCAGCCAATTTTCACCTTGGAAAATTTATTATTCCACCTTAAGCCACAGATAAGCATTTGAAATTGTATATGTTTATGAAAATGAAATAAAATTTCAATAGCATATGGCAGATAAATTGGAGGGAGGTGTGTCTAAATCGCAATAATTGAATGAGAACATCAACGGATTACTTTTCTCAGAATTTCACCGCAAATTTTACATTGCCGTATATGCATTAGTATATAATGGACTGGACACTTAATAGTGGGTTCATTTATTACATTATTTTTAGCTTTGTAACATGTATGTGTGCAATACGCAATATTACGTAGAAATCATCACGTGAATGGCATTCATTGATTATTAATATATATATATAAACAAATCGAAAACACTGAAAATCTATGTTATCAGAATGAATTGAAATCACTCAATTTACTCATCTTTCCATGCAAAAACTACCACTCCACCATTGATAAGAATAAACAATCAGAAAACAATCTTTTCTCGAATCCTATTACGAATGGGCGATTTTTCTTCTTTGTTTGTGAGGACTTTCTGGCGAAAGTGATTTAATAAGAAAAAACTTTCTGTTTTTTTTTCTCTCCATTAATTTCTGGTGAATTCTCGAGAGAGAGAGAGAGAGAAGCTCTGAATGGGTGGAAATGCCGAGGCTTTAGCAATGTCGCTCGTTAGGGAAATTAATTTGTTATCAGTACGATAGCAACAATGAGGTTCTTGTTATCAGACCAACGCCGGGTTCAAGAAAACCATTTTTTTTAATGCTATCCACCATGGATTTTCCAGACACGAGGAAAAACCCTCCACTTCCGTCACACCCTTGTGGGTGACGACTCCTTGCTCAAGATTGTATTTCTCGGAAGTGAATAATGAAATGTAATTTGGTGTGTGCTGCAGGGAGTGTATATTATATGGTAAAGGAATGATGGAGCCTCGTGAACTAACGTGCGCTCAAAAGGCCGATTCTCTTTCACCATTTCTACTTTGCATAGATGGTGTGTCTCGATGCTTCAGAATGCCGGCATAGCAACAGTCTGGCCGGAAATCAGTTGCTTCCGTTTCGGTATACGGTTGAATTTATTCGAAAATGTGTGTGCTCCCTCAAATACACTCGGGATCAGAGTAAATGAATCTCCTCGCTTCTCAACATCCATTCTAATATCGACAGAGAATATCGAATGAGTTGTCTAAAAAAATGGTTGATGTTCGATGGATTGGGAAATTTACAGCCACTTTAAATTCTCTTTCTCATTTTGAGCTTATTAAAAGTGTGAAAAAAGATGTTGAGAAGAGAGGCAAACAGGATATGCGGCATATCGCATTTTAAAACGCTGCAAGGAAATTCCACAATATCAATATATTATATTAGATATTTATTCAATTTTATTTGACTTATCAATATTTGATAAAGAAATTCAATCAGAATCATTCATTGAATTGCAAAATGTGACTTTGATTCTCCTTTAAGCTGATAAACATATTATAAAATTTATTTGCAATTTCAATATCTTGCAATTTATCAACAGCAAAATAGTATCGGGTGAAGAAATCACTCATAAAATGGACGTGGAGATATTTTAGACTGAATGGCGCGTCAAGCAAAGATTTTCTCAAAGCAAAATTGATATTTTTTTCACGAGAAGAAAATTGTGTCATAAATATGATTCCATAAAATTCTATTACCTCTTTGAGTTATGGAAAGATGTATATACATATTTTATTACTCACTCTTGCTGTTTGCTTTTGAATTTTCGCATTTACTTGTTTATTTCCTCTCATTTCGGTTAAATCTCGTGCGCAATTTTTCGTGGAAACCCTCATCGTCTTACAATATTGTCGCGCAATTTTTTATTCCATCCACTATATAGATAAGTTGGATGTAAACAAATCTATCGCTAAAGCTGAGATTATAAATCTTCATTCAAGAGTTTCTTGGTATGAATGAAGACACCTCTGTGGAGGCGGAGTTTTATCCTTTTCACTACATATATCATCCAATATAATATTGGAATTTTCCATCAAAGGACATCTATTTTTAGTGATAATCTCAATGAAATGGTGTATCCCTAAACAAAGAGAGGAAACAAATTATGTCACAAACAATAAGGTTGATTTAAAATACAATTTCATGATATAGAAACACACCCACGAATTTGTGTGAAAATTCTACAAATAACTGCACAGCAATACCATATACCATTTGCCCGTAACAGTCTAGAGTAATTTTCAAGAGAAAATTTGATTTGCTGAGGGATCCATACAACCGGGAAATTCTGTGTGGGTGTAATTGGAAAATTTTCCCACGCAAATTGCGTGGATGGTGAACATTTTCCATCGCCATCATAGTCTGGCCCCGGAAAGTGTATATGAAAGGGCGTAAGATTGTTACCATACAGTGTGTGTCAATTTCTCGGGACAATATTTTAAGACATTTATTTTGTCGGTGGAGTTGGCGGAAATTCGTTGATTCAATAAATAATAGGAGAAATGCAGAGTAGAGATGGGAGATGTAAAAAAAAAAAACACATGTTGATAAACTTAAAGGGCACGAAAGGCGAAAGATTCACATCAAAACCCAGTAAAGGGGAGGAAATTGAAATTGACTTCACTGGAATTTATATCATCCTGAAAATTGTGTGCAACGTTACAGAGACAGGAAGTCAGAGAGTGTCAATTAAACGGGTGTCTCAGAAAATTGCTATTTTGAACACACATCTTCACCGTTACATTCTAATTGACGGCAAAATACGCGGGTTAGGAGAATAGAGTATATCGAGAGAAAGATATCTGCCCGTGAGATAGAGAGTAGAAAATAGTTGTGGCATGTTGATGGGTTCTTGTGCAATTTCTAACTCGGAATTCAAAGATCTAGGTGCGTAATTGAGGTGGAGAAGAGACAAAGAATTGCTTTACAGATGACATAGGATAGGGCAAACCCCTAAATATGAGGAGACACATTTCACGAAAAGGAGTTCTCTTCTTTTTTATTTTAAAGATATTAATAGAAAAAAATCTTTTGCATAAATTATTACATTTCCAACAGAATAAACAATGAAGTTCAGTTTCTGTGTTAAAGAGACAATTATTAAGATTTGATGACAAAGATTTCCATCTAATCGAAACAAACAACCCAAACAACCCTATAAATAACAAAGTTGGAAAAATAGCTAATCAAATTAAATAGGCGACAGTGAACCCAATAACATTACAAATTACTCACATTGTATTTTCTATGGAAAATGACGGAAAAATCTAGAATAAGCCAACAGATTTCTCAGTAAAAATATAACACTATCTTGTGCAAAGATAAATTTTTGAATTTTCTGAGAAATTTTTGTGTTTATTAGGGCAAATCCCAAAGATTATCTTATCACATTATCAAATAAAAAATTCTCTTTCCGGTTAAAATTTACTAAGAAATTGTCCCTGAAGACCCTACCTAATGGAGATATTTCAAGTGAAAAACTTATAGCAAATGAATGGCTTTGATGGTACTTCAACGAAGTCATAAAATCAGTAATAGCTGTGCTTTTCAAGATTCACTGAGGGAAAGACTGAGAGAGCAATAAAATATTCAGTGAAGTGTGCTGGGTTGTTGCAGATCAACTCATCTCATTCCTCTCCTACCTCGTTGAAATCCCCAATACGGCACAAAGAAAAAAAGGAAAAAAAAAATAATTTCAAGGGAAAAGTGCAAATTTTCGGAATGAATTGTCTCCTCCTCTGACCTCCTCAAGATCGTTCTGGGAGGGAGTAAAAATGAGATCAGCAAGAGTCTGAGAGAGCAAAACAGCTCACAGTGATTAGATCCAACTGAATCCATCTCTGGTGTAATGTTTCTTCCTCCACTTTGTGCATTTCTTTTTGTTGTATTACTTCTTCTACCCAAAGTGAGTTCATTCGTCGAACAATTTCTTCACATTAGAGCTGGCTTGTGTGCGAGAGAGAGGAAGAGTGAGACATAAAGAAATTGTATGTGGAGAGTATCTCAAAAAATATAAAGTGTATTTTAGTATTTCAGTGTCAGAAGAAGCGATTTGTTGTGCTTTTCCTCTGCAACAGCCACGAGAATCATTTTTTGTGTGTATCTCTCTTCTGTTTCGATTGATTGCAATCCATCTGTGTGAAAATCACTATTAAGAAATTGAGTTTTCGCTAAAATTGGATCGGAAACTCATATCAAAAAATTTCAGTTGAAGAAGACAACATTCTAACTGTATATTTTGTGTTGCTGAAGCTTCTTCTTGTGAGGAAGAAACCAGCAAAATTTTCTCAAAGTATTTGCTCTCTTCCTTAGCAGTTTCTGCAACAATAGCGCAATGTGAAATTTATACTTGTGCATAAAATGATTTTTGAGGCCATTTGAGAGAAATTTCATTTTTCAACTGGCGTGTGTTACTTTGAATGTGCTAAAGAGACAGACACAGACTACCGAAAAAAAATGTTTAATCAAGTGTGAAAAAAGTATGAAAAAAGTTCAATTAAACGGTGAAAAATTGTGATTTTCCAGCCATGAATCGACGAAAGGGTTTCAATTTCTTTCGCTACGTTCTCAATTGGTTATTGAGGGTTGGTGCTTTTCTCTTTAATGCTATATTTAATTTTCTCCATCTCTCAACATTGTTGCTATGGCAAAGAGTACTTCTTGGAAATGTTTAGCATAAATTGCCATAAAAAATTTCCCTTTGAAAAATCTTAAGGCAAAATTTATCAAGAAGTGATTTTTAAAACTCCTAGAAACATCTCTGTTTCAATAACCAGAAAGATCTTTCCAACATGACCGAAGAGGCAAAAATGATGAAGAAGAAAAAAGAATTTTTCTTGGAAGCATCTTGTTGGAGTTCTCCTCTAGTGCGATCTCTTTCTTTTTCTCTTCTAAAATGCTCAACCTTCTCATGTAGGTACTGTACATGGAAACACTACCTATGTATTATGTATATCGATTAAAGAGCTATTTCCACCTGCATTGAATTAATATTACTTTTGCGTTATATTTTAATTAATTTTTCCTCTCAATTATCATTTTTTTTAGGCTGTGCAGCAATTTATTGATGCCGTGAGTAGTCGCAAGGCGGTTTCACCGGCCACGGCAATAAAATTTCTTCTGGCTCGCAAATTCGACGTGCCACGAGCAGTTGCTCTCTATGAGCAGCATGAATTGATTCGTCAAAAGGAGGGCCTCTACAGTTTCGATCCAATGTGCGAACCATTGAGGACTGAACTGGACACGGGGAAATTCACCATTTTGGTATTAGAAAAAGAATTCTTTATCAATGGCTTTTTTTTTCTTTTTGGTGGAATTTTTTTAACAGTGACTTTCTTACAGCCCCAACGCGATGCAACAGGTGCAGCAATTGCTCTCTTCACCGCAAATCTTCACTATCCTATGACGGTGACTCACAAAACAACCCTTCAAGGAGTCGTTTATCAACTGGATGTGGCTCTTCAGAACGCCGACACCCAGAAAGCCGGTCTAGTGTTTATCTACGATATGAGTGGATCAAAATACTCCAATTTTGACTATGATCTGTCCCAGAAGATTCTAACACTGCTAAAAGTAAGTTTAGAACATCTACTATTCTACATTTTGACAGAATTTGCTTTCTTCTTATAGAAATCAAGATAATTAGCTTATAATGAGTGAAAAGAGAGTGAATCCATAATGAGTTCAGTTTCTATTTTTATTTAGTTTTTTTTTTGTACTGAAATAATTGCTCGTGTGGGTCTCGTTTTGTCTGGAAAGAAAATTGTCTAAGATTATGACGTTGATGTTACATTTTCTCACCGGGTGGGCAAAATCTCTGGAGAAAATCTATGTGATAGAAATAATAAGCCTCATGAGGAGACTAAAGAAGAAGAAAAAAAAGCAAATCTGTGAGTTGAATTGATAAATCTCACTCTCTTATGATTATCTTCTTTTTTTCTTCTCAATCGTACCCCAAAGGGAAAGGAGTTACTATATGTATTATATCTCCAAAGTGTGATCTACTCTTTGCGCTTCAAGTGATACCAGTGACCCACATATTTTCCCTTTAACAACACACTAAAAATTACCCATTAGCTACTTCTTTCAGCTTCTTTCTCTCACAATCGCGTTGGCGAATAATGTGCAATATATGAGACAGCTCTTCCACTGGTATTTACTCACTTAATGTGAAATTAATTTTTCTACTTTTTTCCGCCTTAATTAATTTTTACTCTGACACACAAAGGCAAAAAAATGAGGCACACGAAGTGAATGTTTTTTGGAGGGGAAAATTTTCTCTCTTATTTCTCCCCATTCATTATTAGAATTTCTCTGGTGACGACGAATAGAGTCAAAAAAAAACTTTCATTCTATAATACAAAACATTAAATTTTAACAGTGAATTTAAAATATTTTCACACCGTCTATCACAGTTCATCTGTTGAGTATTTTCTCTTTTTATAATTTTCAATTAAGTAATTTATATCCCTCCCTCTCTTTATTTGCTTTTATTGTCTAATAACGTGATAGTGCAGAAAAAAATGTTTCTAGCAATTTTGTGGGCGTTCACACGAGCATATTTTCAATTATTTTTCCGGCTTATGAAATTCTCATGAATCCCTGCCGGATAAATCTTCGTGTCGAATATCATCCAAAGGCTAATCAATGATTTCCAATGAAATTTTCATTATTTTTTATTCCAATGAAAAGCAACAACCTCTACTATACCTATAGCCGGATAAAGCAAACTTGTCACCATGTATGCCTCCTCCAACCCTATAAATAAACCTCATAGTTCTACCGGAATTATCTCTTTCCATGCAATGGGTTTTCGCGGTAAGGGCAAATATAAATAAAATTCTTGCCCTTCTTGTTTGCAGTGTTGCCGGTGATGAGCAAAAAAAATCATGTGTGAAGATTACATTTCACATTTCTACACTCGCCTTAGGTAAAATAATCGACATGTACATATGTGTACACAGAGAGAAAAAAAAATCCACAAACACACTTTTAATGCCAAAAGTCACGATACAGTCGTAACTCGTGCCAGGTGATAATGAAAATAGCGACACCAACACTAGTTAGTAGTTTTTTTTTTCAAGAGGGGATCTCTCACACTTTCGAGTGAGAAATGATTTTGTATTATATTTTATTTACGCATTTGGGTGTATAGTGTAGTTGACTTAGAAATGAAACACTGAGGAAAAAAAGAATGAGTGTCGAAAAATGTAATAAATGCAGATGTGCCTCAAATTTTAATTTGAAGTCAAAAATTTAATTGTTTGAAGTTTAATTGATCTACGTTTGGTAATAAAAATACGCGACAATAGATTCTAGAATCCTTTTTTGCTAAAAACATTTCTTTTTCCAAAATATATATAATATACCGATATAATTTTAATTTAATTATTCCTATATTAAATTTACGATTTCTAAATAAATTCATTTTATAATACATCAATGACACTCACTGTAATCATCAAACGCTAAACATATCAGATGATATCAGCGCTTAAACAAATTGCGATAACAGCAAGAATAGAAATAGATCTTTCTAAAGACTTTCATGCTTGACAGCCGATTTGCAATTATTATTGTAAGCAATCAGATACAATTTCTGCACGTGCTCCCATGAGATTTCACCTGCACGTATAATTTCTTTTTTTTCTTGAAATAAACAGTTGAGAGAATCTTATTTGAACTCTCTTAACTGTATGAAAATTAAACATTATTCCGCAATTTAATATCTCAACCGTCCGTCAAATTAATTGTCCGGCACCGAGTACTACACATCTTCACTTAAGCCAAAAAAAATTAATAAAGAAGTATGAATTTCACTGAATCGGAAATAATTACAGGTGCTTCTTTGGCAAAATTTCCAAGTGAAAATTCTATACGAGTAATTTAACAGCTACCTATGTGTCCATGCACATACTCACAAAAATCAACTTTTGCCAATATGGAAACACATCTTCGAGTGGCTGTTTAATCTTACATGTGTGCCATATGGATGAGTGTGTGTATTAAAAAGCATTAAGTTTAATCATAGTCGAGCTCAATGACTGTCAATTTTCTACGAGTGTCTTTAGTTTTATTTTGAGTCTTGACGAGTGATGAAAAATACATTCTTTTCCCCTCAACCGAGTATTTTGGTGCAATTTTTTCGTTGTAAAACACGTGAAAAATGTGCGAAAAAGTGAAAAATTTTGCATATGGTGTGTGACCGAAAAATATCCAAAGACATTCTAACACCGTCACTTTTATCTTCGGTTTTATTCGCCAATTGAAGACATTTTCATTTGGGGGATTTTGTGAGTGAGACACACACGCAAAAAAAATACTGTAAGATACCCATAAGAGAGGGCAGAAAGAGAAGAAGTGACCAGTGACGGCAGGTGTTTTTTCGGGAATCTCAATTGAATTTATCGTGGCGATGTTCATTGAAGAACGCAAAACGCGCCTCTGAAAGCCACGCACATTGGACAGGTGATGGATACTCTTTGTAGGTTCCTCTTTTGTCAAGCCCATTTTAATAATTTTTATTAAATTCCATTTCCCGTTCTTAAACTGAATGAGTAAAGAGGTAACAACATACAAAAAGTACGCGTCACACATAATATCTCAAATTGAATTTC
This sequence comes from Phlebotomus perniciosus, assembly GCA_918844115.2. Lineage (NCBI taxonomy): Eukaryota > Metazoa > Arthropoda > Insecta > Diptera > Psychodidae > Phlebotomus > Phlebotomus perniciosus. The sequence goes on along the minus strand of CAKKOB020000553.1, from coordinate 10,932 downwards.
AAGAGAGATGTCAATTGAATGAATTATATTTTCTCAAGTGTTTGTTTACGAAATTGATAATGTGATTTTCGCTCTATACAAACGGTCCCTTTTTTACCCATATGATTGCTATATGGCAAAATAGCAAGGTCTGGAGGAGGGAAAAATCGTGCCATGGCAAAATAGCATGTTAAGAGAAATATTTGCAATTTGTCGCAAATAGCTCAATGTGAGATTTTTTTTCAAAATGCATTTATACTCGCGGAGATTTTTCATCTCCCATTCCGTGTAGGTTTTTTTCTCTCCTCTCCACACCTGAGCATATAGACTCAATATTTGTGCTGTGATGACGACGTGACCTTACCTTGTGTTTTTGTATTTTGCGATACAAAAAAACACAGACACAACATTAAAATGAATCACTTTTCAATTGATCGTGATTTTCCCTGTTATGCCAACGTCTTTGAAGCTCTTGTTTTTTTTCTTATTGACAAAGTTCTATTTGAAATCCAAACATTTTTAGTGAAAATTAGCTTAAATTGTATGATAATTTGTAGTTTTACGCGTTGTTTCTCACACGGAATGTTTTCTCTTTTGATCATATGAAACATTTTGGAGACAATTTTTTAAAAAAAGAAAATTGCAATCGGTGCAAGATAAGCTTCTTCTTCTCCCCGCATTTCAAAAGGGATTCAGTTGACGGGAAATTGTTCAGGCGCGCTTTTCCCTCAACCGATTTTTGGACAATTTTCATCTGCGCAAACTCGCCACTTTCCGGTGCAATCGATTGATGAGATTTTCCTTCCTATTCACTCCCTCGTTTTTGTCATCACAGCCATATAAAAATATGCGCTTAATATGTGGTGGCTTAGGGATAGAATAAGAGAGATCTTGTGCTGTTGAATTGAGTCACTTGACGGCTGTGTTGTGAGATTGTTGTGCATATTATCCATCACAGAATATTTTGAGAATCCTGTGACATAGAGTCTGTGAAAAGTTTTCCTGACCAGTCAATTGAAAAAAAATCACCTCATTTTCTCCTTAAAACGTTAACAGAGTTCTCGTGAACTGTTTTCTGCGATATAGAGAGACACACACGGGGGCGAAAAAGGAGTCACTACTCACTGTTGAGAGTGACACAAGTTCAGTGTTAAAGAAAACGTCGACGGTTGTTGATGTGAGTGAGAAAATTCTGTGAGAAAACCTATAGTCAATTTTCTGCACTGCAGACGCTCAAGTGGAAATTTAGTTGTGAGGGAGAGATTAGATAACAAGCAGTGCATTGTGCAATTTTCACCCATTTTCCAGTCGTTGTCTATTTGCATCTCTGTATCAGAGTCTGGGACAGATAAAAGTTATCTCTGTTGGCCTGGAAAAAGGTAATTTCCAATCAGTTTTCCTCTCACGTCCTCTCTTCGCATGATACAGAGGATGGGACAGAAACAATAATTCACAAGAGTGCTAGACAGTGAAATTACAGTGTGCAATTAGACGGATTATTCTGGGTGGACTTTATATGGTCTACAAAGAGGAAAATTACAAAGTGTGAGTGAAATGCCATCAATATTGGAAAATTTCGTGGCCATTTTCCATCTATTGCCACTTTCATCTCATATCTGAGGATTACTCGGGTGTATTTTTCTCGCACATAAAAAAACACGGTGAGATTTTCCAACTGGTGTGGATCTTAATATTCTCTCCTTCATTTCCCCATTCACTATCCGGAAAATTGTGTTATGGGTAAAAAAAAGGTGCTTTCGTGCCGCTTTTCCTCACAAACACACTGGAAAAAGTCAATTTTTTACCCGTGCAAAGTTAAAAAGAAAATTTCTCACTTGTGGATATTAGCATTTAACATGGAAATTGCGTTTTAGAAAATATTCCTTCTCACACAGAATAAGAAAATTTATCACGTTGATACTGTGCCTGTGTGAGCTTTTTCTACCCATCATGGCAATAATGTTTGGAAAATGTATACCCAAAGGATTTTCACTGAAAAATTGCGCGATTGTGGTGAGAAAGAGTGTAAATTCTTGGCAAGTCTTTAGTTTAGAGTGACGTCAAGAGGTTTTTTTATTTCGTCTTATTTTTTTCTTCCTCACTTTTATACCCAATTCACTCTCACTAAATGAGTGTATTTGACGCTAATTTTAATTACAATCCACTTTCTCACACACTCTCAGCCACAATCTCGCCATACAGAAACTTCTGAGAGGAGGAAGCACTCAATTGCCCCATGAATTGTTTCACCTGAAACATTCGCTTGCGACCTTTATGCGGAAAAATGTGTTGTTCTTCCAGAAAGTCTTCTATAACTACTCAGAAAATATAAAGGATTTTTTTTTTGCAAAGGTGTCCATGCATGGAAAGAAGTGATGAAATTCATCTCTTGTGTACTCTTCTTCATTTCATCCCGTATCAATTTCTCAACGGCAAATATTGAATTTTTAAATGTGTTTATTGGCGAAAAAATTTCTACGATGAAACTCCATGGAGAGACACTTCTTTTAGCGATTGTGTGGGCTTTAATATGTTTTCTCTCTTTTTTTTTCACCATGTTATTCCTTCACCAAAAGTCTTATACGTGGATGATTTATGCGATTCTCAATGAATTTCGAATTATACAATGAAAATAATATTTTTTAGGCATTTTTTCTTCGCACTGTATGCTTCCAAATTGTATGATGAAGAGGTGTAGAGAGGAAGGAATGCCACAGAAGCTTGATTTGGAAGTCAATTGATGATGGGAGGTGATTCAAGAGAGAAGGCAAAAGACATAAAAATTCAATTCAAATTGAGCTGCTTTTTCAAGCATTCTTCTACAATTCTTTTTTCACCCGTTCTTCACACCTCCCGTGAAGGCCTCTTCACAATTGAGATTTTTGGCAAATCTGACTATGTTGAGTTATTTATTTTAAAAAGATTTGTGATTTGTCAATTATAAAGAACGACAAGGACGGTCTTTGACTTCAATCCGTTTCATTACATCTTAATAAAATAATCATATAAAATGCAAATCCCTATATCCATTAGGTTGAATATTTAGTTTAGTTAATTAGACCGAAATTGAGATTTTATGTGAATCTCTACTATATAATTGGAAATTAACCCATCCCCTGGACAAGTGCTAAAAGAGCCATTATGGTAAATTCAATTCCATTTAAAAGATAATTAATTTCCACTTAATTCCATCTTGTGACCAAATGAATAGACAGAGAGAGAGAGAGAATGGAAGTGAGTGAAAGAAGAAAACTTTTCAGGGTGAATTATTGAATATCGCGTGCTTCAGTGCAATTTCACCTCGTGTGTCAGGTGAGGGTTGAAGGTGACAGAGAAAAAAAACTATGTCCTTTTTATTACGGCACAAAGTGTATATAAATTTCTCTCAACTTTGACACAACGAAAGTGACTAAAATACGTCAACAATTAAATTTATCAGCCTTTCTGCGACTATAATGTTTCTTGAGAAATTTCCTTGACTCTGTGTTTTTTCCACTAACTCGCGCGCATTACCATTTATTACTCATGAGGGTGGGTGGAAAGAGAAAAAAAGGAACAACAAAAAGAAACACCATCAGGTACAGTTGAAGGTCAAAAGAAATATTTCATAAATTCAACCTTTTTGTATACATTTTCTCTAAATAAAATATGTAACACTATTGATCAATCGACAAGAAGTTCGTCACAAACTTACATTGTGCGTTGGGGAGCAGAAAAAAAGAGCTGCGAAGCAAAAGGTGGGAAAATGAAAATGTGGTGAAAATTCAAAGAATTTCCCGCTAATTGTTTTTTTTTGTTATCATTCCATTCGATTTCACGATACAATTTCATTTTATTAGAAGGTTTCATTGCTTCTCGCACTATTTAATCAATACACATTAAACACACGCATAAAATTTTTATGAGAAATTCAATAATTTGTCATATTTCCTAATATTCTCTCCTTTTTCGAAACTTTAATGTGAATGCGTTTAGACTCTGTGAAATGAGATGAAATGTGTGTGTGTGTGACACCATTTCGCCCGGGAATACATATTTACAAGCAATTTTAAAATCGAGATTACGGGGGTTGGAAAAAATAAAACACACCAGCCAGAGAAATGAGGACAAGCCGCATTGCTTTTGTCCTCATTTTCCGCCTCCAGTGCCGTTGACCCACTTCCGGAGGCTGTAAAAATGTGCATCATGCAGAATCTGTCTCATCTCTCGCCACACACATAGTGTGTAACATATTTTTGGCGTTGAAAGATCACTAAATAGGAGTAAAAAGATAAAATCAAGTGTGTACATTCTTTCAGGATGAATCACTCCTGTGCAAAAATGCATCTGTATCTCCTCCCTTTTTAGTAAAAATAAACTGAAAAGGGAGAAATCCATCCCTGGATGATGACTCATCTCTCATGTGCACATTTTCGCAGAGGGATGCCAAGAATTTTCCACAAGCAGGAGAGTGAAAGGCAAACAAGTGTATTTGATGCGCAGGTCGCTGCACTCAAATACATTTAAGAAGGCATACCCCGAATTGTTCCACCCTCGTCCAACAAAATGGGTTCAGCAGCGGAATCCCTCCGCCAGAAAAAGGGGGAACCCATCTAAATCCCACAAGCTCAGACACAGAGACGTCACATACAAGTAATGTGAAATTAAACAATTCCTACCCATGAATGGAGAAGAAACCGCTCTATTTCGCCCCTGTGTCTATACATAATGTTTACTCGCCCCCGCATCGTTAGGGGGTCGATGCTTCAAAATAGAAGATGGAAAAATTGCCATGGAAATTGCCAAAGAAATCTTATTATCGGGATGGAATCGAGAGAAAGCACTTCACATTTTTTTTAAACGTGTAAAAATAATCGCGGACTTTTGTCAACAATTGAGAAATCTCTTCATATTCGTCGCTCCCCAAAAATAAGGGCAAGCAAAATATGTATATATAGGGAAGAGAAAATCCCCAATTTCATGCTCTCTCCCCACTCTCTCTGCTAGGCAAGTAATTCCATTAACATTTCAAATGAGTGAAGTGTTTGATGCCCAACCCAGAGCCGGAAGATTCCGGCAAAGTATTTCAGCTGTTGTAGCTCCTTTTCTTTTGCCCAGGGAGGCGCAATGTTGTTGGGGCAACAAGCAAATGTCGTTAGTGGGTTGGAAAGTTTTTGCTGTTTCTATGTCTATGTGGCTTTGCAGGAATGTGACGACGTGAGGGAGATTCCTCCTGATAAATAAACCGTCATCGTCACTTCAGTCATAAAGTGTCGGATTAGAGCAGTTGTGAGGTTGTTTATGAATTTTCAGGACTCACTTAGAGTTTGAGGAATTAGGGAAAATCAGACAATTTTCCGGTAATTTTTTCTGTCTTTATGAATGAACTAATGTATAAAAAAATAAATTTCTCTTTTTCGATCTGAGATGAAATAAATTCTATTATATTCTATTCTTCTTTTGAGTAAAATGAGTCAAATAATTTATCTAAAACAAGCATTATCCTTCTCAATTTTTTGAGACAGTTCAATAATGTTAACTCATTAGTTATCTCTCTGAAACCCATGACACAAAACCCATAACCCTTCCCTCTAATTCTTATCCTCTCCAGCATTTGCTTATTGATGTGACGATACATCAAAATTGTGTTTAGGTGGCAAAGGCAGGGAAAGCTCTTGAGGCACGTTTGAAAAGCAATTCCCCAAGAATCACTAGCCCCACAAATCTTCTCTGGAACCCCAACTCAAATACTAACATAGGGTGGCCTCTCCATTTCGCTTTTTCGCCCTTCGTTCCCCTCGACCGAATTTGTATTTAATAATACGGGGGACTTTTTGTCTCACCCGTACACACGCTTTTTGACTCCTCGAGAAACAACATTTTTTGGGGTAGTTGCATTTGGGGGGTTGTGCCAACCCATACTGCTCTCTAGAGCGGTAAGAAAAATGAGTTTATTGGCCTCTCCAGAGCGTGTGTGAATTTACTTTCAATTCAATTTGTCATGAGAGATTTTCAATGGTTCTGGGGGGATTATGTGGTATCAGGCAGGATAATTTTCAATATATGAACAAAGAGCTTTCAAGCATGAATCTTTCGAAATATTTCAGAGGCAAATTGAAACCTTTTGCAATTGCAACAATGGACATATCGTGCCATTAAATTTCTCTTTCGTCTCCTTCGTCACAGTTGCTCTTCACTCAATATATTGTCTAAATGTTTTTTTTCCTCTGACGGTCCTTTTTGGCAAATCATCAATGTGTCGTGGCCTCTCTCTCTCCCTTCTTTTTATAGTACTACAAATAAAATGGCAGACTGATATGGTGGTAAAGGCAAAGCCTTATAGCTTATAAGGGTGGCTTCTAACGAATGCAGTCAGTTTATTGTTCCAAGTAGACGGCTAGAACCATCGGATACCAATGTTATTATCTTATTACTTCTGATTTAATTCTTGTATGAATAGCTAAGTAAACTAGTTACTCAAAATTAAACCTGAGTTTCAGTTTTAAACATACATACATATATTCCAATTGGGTCCAAATGCAAGAAGCTAAGCCATCAGACACTGAGAATGTGGTTAAAAAAAACAATGCAATAAAGAAGAATGGTATCAACGACCCTCTTTCCAAACGTACTTTACTGACACAATTTACAAGAGCGAATTCCACTCACACAGACCCACAAATGCTATTCACTCTATGATCTCGTTTTCAATCTCTCAAATGAAAGGGGGTTGAAATTGTTCAGTGTTGGGCAGAAATTTCAGTTGAAGGGTGACTTTTGATGGTCTCACATCATCTAACATCTGTGCATTCTCCACTATTTTTCCAGGGTGGCTACCCAGCGAGGCTGAAGAAAGTGCTGATAGTGACAGCTCCACTGTGGTTCAAGGCCCCTTTCAAGATTCTTCGGCTGTTTGTGCGTGAGAAGCTGAGGGAGCGCGTGTTCACCGTGTCCATACCGCAGCTGAGTCTGCACATACCACGTGAATCCCTACCGACACGCCTAGGCGGCACGTTGAGCATTGATCATTCCACATGGTTGTTGCACTGCTTCAAGACATCGATGACGAATCGTGAGGACGAACTTCTGGCAAACAGCATTGGACAGACGCCAATTGGTGGTCAGCAGCAGACACCGACACAGCACAATTCCACCTCGGATCTCACGACAATCACCACCACCACATGTGGTCAGAGTCCCAATCAGAATGAGCCACAGGCACTTGTGGGTGACGGTGCCACGGGCCAGATCAGCGAGCTCTGGTCAGAAAATCCACCGAGTAGCGCCTCGTCAGGCTTCAGCGATGATGACAGCCTGGCCGGCACGGAGGGCGATGCCAGGACGATAGAGCAAATTGTACAAATGGTGAGGGAACGCGGACGCCAGGGTCTCGTGCAGGAGTACCTCGACATAAGATCCCGCGCCCCCGAAGGCACATTCACAAACGCCCGGCTGAGGAATAATTTGGTGAAGAATCGCTATACAGACGTCCTCTGTTACGATCACAGTCGCGTGGTGTTGTCGCAAGAGGAGGAGACCGATCCCACTACAGACTACATCAATGCCAACTTTGTGGATGGATACCGGCAAAAGAATGCCTACATCTCGACACAGGGTCCTCTCCCGAAGACGGCCAGTGACTTCTGGCGGATGGTGTGGGAGCAACACTGTCTTGTGATTGTGATGACGACTCGCGTGATGGAGCGCGGCCGCATCAAGTGTGGACAATACTGGGAGACATCGGAGGGGAATGCCAATGAATTTGGACTATATAGGATTCGAACAGTATCTGTAGACACAAAGGAGGATTACACAGTAGCATCTCTAGAGCTTACCAACACAAAGGTGAGTCTGATCGCGACATTGCGTGATCAACTAATCAAGCAATGTTCACGAGATGTGAAGCATTTAGTTTAGTCGATTAATCTGTCTTTGATATCAACCGACATGAACCCGGATAGAGGATATTGAGTTGAGCGAAATTCTTGAGAAGCAATCAAACAGATCACACTTTTGCCAGCAAATGTGAATTCCGGGATTCATTAGAATCTCTCAATTAATGAATAATAAAACTTTCACTTAATTCTTTCCACACAATAATCGGATAATCTCGAGATCTCTCAATTACATGTTTCTCTAATTAATGCTGATTGTTTCTAATATTTCCAATTATTGGCCTTTTTATTGTTGGATTTTTAGTCATTCTTTCAGATATTTTCAAAACATGAATTCTCCTTTAGAAGACACTTCTTGATTAATCAATTCTTATTATCTGTGTGTAAAATAATTTTTTGTAGAAAGCAACTGCTTCTAAAAGTTATATGAATGTTACTGAAATAGTTCTAATAGGGGTTAGAAGTTAAGTAAAATTAGCGTGATATAAAATTTTCGTCTTGAGATATCGGATAAATTTTAGAAAGAAGTTTCGCTAAGTTTTTTTTTGAAATATCTTTCCATTTTTATTCAATAGACTGATGAAACGAGAAACGTATCACATTGGCAATTCACAAGTTGGCCGGATTACGGCGTCCCGGCGTCCGCCATGGCGATGCTCAACTTTCTGCAAGGCGTCCGGGAGCAACAGGGCCAAATGGTGAAGGCGCTGGGTGATACTTGGGCTGGCCATCCGCGTGGACCACCGATTGTTGTTCACTGCAGTGCTGGCATTGGACGCACTGGTGAGATGAAGATCTTTGCAAATGCCTATACTTACTAGTTCGAAAACTTATATCTTGTCCACTATTTTCAGGCACTTTTATCACTCTAGACATTTGCATATCACGCCTGGAGGATCTCGGCTCGGCTGACATACGAGGGACCGTGGAGAAGATCCGCTCTCAGCGTGCATATTCAATTCAGATGCCCGATCAGTATGTTTTCTGCCATTTGGCATTGATTGAGTACGCTCTCTCGCGAGGGATGCTCCAATCGGCCGATCTGGCGGGCTTCGATGATCGCGAAGAGGAGTCTGAGTAAATTTGTTCAGGAGTAATTGTTGTTTTTATACTTTTTAAGTGAGAGAAAAATGATCGTTTTAAGCATTCTCAGAATCAATCTGAATCATCCTCTTTTCCCTATCCCTCCTACTTTTTTTTCTATATTATGAACATCGAAACAAGAGAAACTATCACTCATTCTCAGCTGAGATACTTGTTAGTGAAATACGTGAAATACAAAAAAAAATTCCTCTAAGCAGTGAGTCTATATGAGAATATTTCTTGACTCACCATTTCTATTTTCTATTTCTCTATTGAGAGAGGAAGAGAAAAAAATCATATTTATTCATTACTCAGTCTCCGGACCAAGATAGGCAAAAGAAATATTAAATCGTTCAAGATAGAAGAGATATTTAATCAATTTTCTTAGATAATGGAAATAAATTTGATACACTGAGAAAAATATAATGAAACATTTTCCAGCGGATTTACTTTTCTAGAAAAATCACAAAAAAAACAATCGTAAAATGATGCAAACAAAATTGTGAGCTTTCAAGTAGACATAATCAAAGAGTTTACACACATTTTTTCTTTCTCTGTGAATGGGCCTAAAACGAGTTACCAATCATTACTTCTTCCCCATTTCAATTGAATTTTCAAACCTAACTTTGTGAATAAAAAAAGATAACTGAATGAGAGCAAATTTTCAGGATTTCCGTTCAATTCAAACTTATTTACCTGACAAAACCGTCCCTTGAACTATCTTACGTTTTGTCATACAGAACTTACTCCTGCAACGAGTAAAATCTCTATCAGCATTTTCCAAATTCCCACATTATAAAGAAGAAAAAAAAAATGTAGTAAAAAATGGAAAACGAAAGAAAAGTTAGAAACTTAACTACGAGTTCAGTAGAAATTCGCATAGAAACCGTCTTTAGAGCGCTAGAAAGAAGAATTAACAAATTGTAATTTTTATAGTGAAAATTTTTATATGGATAAAAAATTCTTTCTTCGAAATTCTATATAACATATTTTTCTGGAAGAACATTAAAAAAAAGAGTAAACAGAAAAATCCAGAAGTATTTCCTGATGTATATAATAGTCATTGCTAAAAAGTCCAGAATTTTGTGTGAAAAAAAAAGAAAAACATTACATCAAGTGTATCAAGTTGTCACTAATATATATCTCTATATAAAAATTATAAGAAAAGAAAAAAATTAACAATGTAAAGAAGAACATTGTGACGTGAACAAATTAAAAGCGCAAGAATTAGAAATCATTTTTTTAGTAACATTAGATAATAAGAAAAAATTAAAGGATGAAAATTATGAATAAAGAAACAGTGTAATTTAAGTGATTTGTAATAACAAGAAGAAAAAAACAAGAGGAAATAATTAAATATTGAACTATTTATTACTCTAAATCAAATATTACATAGGCATTAGTGAGAAAGTAAATAAAATTTACCTTCATACCCAAAACAAATTAACTCCTTACAGTAGAATAGAGAGAAATGTCATACCGTGAAGGGGTAAAAAATAGAAATGGAAAATTTCCAGAAAAACAGCCGCATAAGATAAAAAGCCAACTTTGCAATGTCTACTACCTAATGAGAGATTCTTCTTTTTGTACATTTCTATTAAGATCCTTCATCACCAAACTTTGTTAACTGACTTCTTTGTGATAAGATGTTCAAATTCTGTTGTCAGAGAAAATGATAAAGTAGATAAATCTTCATTAAGACATTCTACATGATTGAACTGATAGAAGTTATATTCAGTGAAAGGATAAAAAAAACAAGGACATTTTCTCAAATCATTAAATTTTTCCAAAATAGCAAAGAAAATTTTTATGCTCTTTCTTTATGCGCCACAAAGTCCGAGGAAAAACATGTATTGAATCAAATAAAACATTATGTAACAGAATGTTTCAGATATTTAAAAATAAATAAATGTAATTCTCCATAGTGTTGTAAACGGATTCAAGAAATATAAAATTAATGCAGAATCAATGGTTTTACTTCAATTCGGGAAACGAT
>CAKKOB020000552.1:0-28830 GCA_918844115.2 Phlebotomus perniciosus | reverse complement strand
GTACACCCTTTGGACTTTAATATCTCCCCCCAGATACCCTCCTCTCTTAATCCCCAAAAGCTTCCGTGTCCAAAACTCTTTCGAAACCACCATTATTAATGCATTTCCTGCAAATGGGGACGTGGAACATTTGTAAAATTTACCCTATCGCGTAAGTCACAAGTGCACTTTCTTCATTTTCGGAAAATATGAAGAATGATTTTCTTTGCGGAATGGCTAAAATGGGACTCATTCTATTGAGTCATTTATCTCTGCAAAATTGCCACCTCACCTTCCTCGTCTTTTTCGGGTGACTCGTGCGAAAACAAGCACAAAATGCAAATTGTACATGCACAAAAGTGGCACACAATGCCACCAGAGCTGGCAATAAATTCTCGTCAAAATGTGTCTTGTTTTGCTTTTCAGGGAGAAACGCATGGATATTTGAACTTTCTGCCCAACAAAGTGGACTGAAACTCCCATTTTCAGATTTCTAGCGGTTAAACTGGGTAAAGAGGGTGAAAAGTGCTTGACATTTGTGCTTTTATTGGTTTAAGATCTCATGAGTTTTTGTAAATAAAATTTCAGATCTTTTATGGTAGATTTAGCTTCAAATTTTTGTACAAAATGATTTTTTTTTAATTAAAAATATGCCGAGCTTTGAGTCAGTAAAACTTAAACTAATAGCCAGACTTCAAGCTTAAAGCCAGCCCCACGTTTTAATCAAGACTAAAACTAACTTTAACTTTGTCTTATGTTTAAAGCTAAACTTGTTTAAGTCTGGCTGGCTAAAACTTATTCTTTATTAAAAAAAATAATTTTGTTAAATTATTTGAAGACTAATTTTTGCAAGCTGGATTTAGCTTTATGCTAGATCCGGATTATCAAATTAGCTTCAAATATTTAGACAAAATGAATTTTCAATAAAGAATAAGCCTAAGCTTATGGTTAAACCTAAAGTTTTTTACGCCAACTTTAAATTATCTTCATGCTTAATGCTTAACCCTTAAGTCAGCTTAAAGCAGCCCTAAGCTTAAAGCCAACTTTAAGCATTAAGCCAGACTTAAATTTGAAAGGGAACTTAAGCTTAAAGTTCTCCCTTTAAGTAACACTTAAATTTTAGAACATAGCTTTAAGCTTTAAGTTAGCTTCAAGATTAAAACCTGCTTTAAGCTAACTTAAGCGTTGAGTTTTAAGCCTTTAGTTTTAAAATCTGAAGATCTATAGTTTTTTTTTTGTAAAGATTCAGCAAATTTTGAAAAATTTAATAATCATTATCAGCTTTAATTATGATCATCTTAGAACTTTTTTAATGAATTTGGAATTTCAGGATAATTCTGTAAAACCCTCCATTTGGCAGCCTCTAGCTCTTCCGGAAGCCCGTGTGGTCAGGAAGTGTGTGTGGTTGACGGCGGTGCCTGGGTGGGGGGAGGGGTTCCGAGGGACTAGCGAGTGGAAGTTTTTGGGGCTTGATTGTGAGTGTTGACACAAGTGCGGAAAACAGAGCATGAAAATAAAATGCAACAAGAATGAAAAGCTCAGATACATCAACTAATTTATTCTCTTCTCACCCATTCATGGCCATTTTCCGCCCTCAACAGCGGCGGGGGTGGATGGAGGGGGTGGGAGGGAAAAGTTTTGTGTGAGCTTTTCCTCTTATATGTCTTGGCGTGAGCAATTTGTTCATATTTTGTATCCCGAGAGAGACCATCTCGGAGGAAGAAACTGTATGTGCTCCATTGTACACATGAAACAATAAATTGTGTCTTGTATGGGTCTTGGAAAACATTCTGGTGGGACACTTGTGCGAGGAGCATTTATCACGAAATTAATTCATTTACCGACAATTCACAAATAGACATAAATTCACCCATGCTTTTCTCCAACCAGTCAACATGATGTCCGAGCCAGAGGCAAATGCCTTCTCGCTCTTTCTCACCTGGTGCGCCCAACCTGGTGATCTTATGCAAGTTGGGTTTGCAAGCGAAAGCCACGCCGAGATCAAGTCACGATATTTATAATATCTGCTATAGTGTTTTATTCACAATAAATTAAATATTTAATAAATGCTGTATATCACACGGAAATTAGTTCTTATAAATGCTTCTAATTAATACACTTCTCACTTCCTACAAGCAAAACGCGATCTCTGGTTGGGGGGAGGGAGAAAAGTGTGAGAAATTTTATATAATCTCTAGAGAGAGAGAGATTATGAGCTGATCTCGGGTGGAAAAGTTTCCATCCAGCAAAAAGGTGGATGGTGATCTTGAGCACGATCACGGTGATATTTCGTGGAAAAAAGCGGCTCCAGTGGAATTGATCTGGCGGAATTATGTCATATGGATTACGTTACAATCAATTAACAGTTGCGGTACTATTCTTTTCCCACGTCACTTTTTTCTGCAGTCGCGCGCAATCGCCATGCAATTCATCATGGTCACGATCACGCACAATCATTGCTGGAAGAATCTCTTCTGTGGACATTTGCTGAGCGGAAATTGATCTTCTTACAATTTAAATACAAAATACACAGTAAGAAGACTTGAAAATATATTTTTTAATATAAAAATCTTACTAGAAATATTTATTTTGTGATTTTTTTCACAGTGTATCCCAGGATCCTCAACTTCTGGCCAGGGAATAAAATCACCACAATTCCAGCGAGAAATCGCCATTGAGATCATACTCTCAGTGTGTCGTTAAAAAAGCCAGAGATATCCATTAAATTGATCTGCAGAGGCATTAATGTTCCACTCGGACTCTCTGAGATCGATATGAATCTCTCTTATTGCCCCATTACAAATAATGTATAATTACTGACAATTTCCTCAAGTAAACGTGTATCACTGTCATGTTCCACTGCATGAGATCAGTTTTAAGAGGCAACTGGGTGACCTTATCGGATTCTAATTGTCGCGATTTTCCCCGCTTGGCGATCGAGCGCGATCACGAGTGTGAAAGATCGCGACTTCCTCAAACGGTCAATTTGCTGGGTAAAGTGGACAGGGACCAGGAGCATGGATAATCCCACGTCACAACAATCGACTGCAGGGCAATTAATCACACTTAGAGAAGCTCTTTCCCCCCCCCCATCCATCCTAAGGGTCCATATCCTCCAGGTTTGGAACCAACATTGATAGACAGTGTGTGTGCCATTTCCTAATGCGAGAGATGTGAGTGTGACAAATAGGATCATAAAAGGTAGGGGAATTCATTATTCATCGAAAGAGAGAGAAACACTTGAGTTGCCCTCATAGGGAATTTTGGTCACATCTTCCAGAATCAATCCTTATATTGAATTATGCTCACTTTGGGAAGCGCGAGGTGGACAGTGCTGGGGACAGTGCCTAGCAGAATTGAAGAGACATCGAGTATTTATGGCGCAAAGAATATTTATTTGAAAGAGAATGGACTGAAGAATATTAAATTTAGTCAGTAAAGAATTTTAAAATTTGTCAGTAATTTTATCCAAAGAAAAACCAGTATAAAGTCAAGTTTAATAAGTAAAATTTAATTAGGTAAGTTAGAAATTTAACAAGGGGGGATATTATGGTCAAAAAGACGTACACCACTTCTTGCACTTCAACATTTTGTAGTAAAGCTCTCCAAAGCTCCAATTCGAAAGCTTTCGAGAGCTTTCATTCTATCAATTTTGTTTTCTCTTCTAAATCCTTCTTAAGCTTTCTAAGAAAGAGCTTTCTGAAAAAGCTTCTCAATAAAAAAAAGCTTCATACAAAAGCTTTCTAAAGAAGCTTTCTAGAGCTTTCTAAGAAAAGTTTCTAAAGTTTTCTATAAAAGATTTAAGAAAATTAACTAAAGCTTTTCAGAATTTTCAAAAACTTTTAGTGAGAACTTCAAAGGCTTAAAAAAATATCCGAAAGCTTTACAAATTTTCCTTATTTTTTAAATGCTCGTCAATTTCTGCAGAGCTTTAAAGTATCTTTTAAAAGCTCCTCAGTTGATCAAGCTTACACTGTTCCATGTTTAGGAATTTCCATAAATTTTAAATTCAAAATTTCTAGATTGTTATATCTTTTTTAAATTGATCGTTTCTACACTTATTTGAGGCAGTGTATTTCGTAAGAGCATCACCCATGAATCACTGTAAATTTGATTTGTTGAGCAGGAGAAAAAACGACTGACTGTTAGGACTGCTAAAAAGTCTCTCTGCGGAGCTCGTCTTCTCCAATCTTGTGATTAGCAGAAATAATCGATTTACGATTACTAATCGACAGTTATTGTTTACCATGCGGGGAGATTCTCAAGTGGCTGTACGAGGAGGTCAGCAAAAAAGCGACCACATCATTTTGATTGGCACTCGAGAGTTGGGAATAATTAACTATGGAATTTATATGAAGAGGGAAGGGATGAATAAAAAAAATGTGAGACACCTCTTTTAGATTGATAAAAGTAACCAATTTATCATCGTGTTCTCAAAATGTCTCACCCGTTGCATTTGAATGCCACAACAAAGTGCATTGAAATTGTGAGTGGCAGCAAAAAAGAGTCCTCCTGTCTTTTCATATTCGCCACACAATTATTTGTATGACCCGCCACTCTAGCTTAGAAGAATGCCCCTGTCTACGGTGGAGATTTGTGGAGGAGATTTTCTCCCCTCATGATTCATGTGGATTTAATTTGTCACCCTCTCTTTTCCGAGGGCGGATGGAGGTTTTGCCAAATAATTGTCAGAGAGTGTATTGTGTGTTTTGGGGAATGTCGGGGGATTTTCTTGAGATATTGTCCGAAGTCGAGACAGTGATTGGGTGAGCATGTGTGCTGGGGGGGAGGACAATCAAAAGAAGCATCTCTCACTCCCTTCCCTCCAGCAGCGCAGCGCCTTGAGACTTGGCGTCTAATTAAACAGCAAATTTTATCCACATTCTATCAATTGAGAAATCTTGTTAATTTAGAACCGTCCTCTCTCGGGGTAATATATTCCGTGTAACTATATGTTAACTCTTCAATGCCTTTATACTTGTGTAAAGTTTAGCTTGCGGTCGGTTTTGTGTGGAACACCGATTCCCAATCAATAAATTTGTCTAGTCATCATGTTATTCATGCCCACATGATCAAAGTTTGATGTGGCTCTCTTGTATTTACTCTACACCACGCCACAATCTCACACAAATCTCCCCTTTTTTCCTGCCAGCCCCCCCCCCCCCCCTATAGCATTGCCATCCACGGGCCGATCCTCAGCAGCTGGAAGCATCAACATGACAAGCTTATAACGAATGATTAAGTGTATTATATGCAACGATGACAATTTTACTATCTACATACATATGCGATGCATTGTGGTGGATTTTACCTCAACACGCCAGCCCAGTAAACAATCATCGGAAGCTAAGCAACTGCATTTGCTACCTGTAGTACAATGCGTTGTACGATGCTTGTAGATACAAACGACAGATTGATGGCTTCGTGAAAGTATGCCAATTGAGTTGAAGAGCGCAGTTGAGGACGCTGGAGATGCCAGGGAGCAAAAGGTGACAAGAACTGGGAGCTCATTCGATTTTTTTTTTCAGTTAGAGAGCTTCTGCAGAAACTCAGATTGACATGGAGATTAGATATGGAATAAATCAGGAAGTAAATGGAGAGATTGTTATTATCAAGGGGGAGATATTATGGACTGAAGTGGTGTACATCTCAATGGAAGTGCGTGAGAGCTTTTGGAAGTGGACTGGAAATGCTAAGTCAAGTTATTTTGAAAGCCTCCAAGAAAGATCAGGAGGTTTGAGAAGTTCTTCCAGAGCCTTAGAATTCTTTTAAGAGCTTTTGAAAACTTTCAGAAGCTTTAAAGGAAATTCCAAAAATTTAGAAAATGTAAGCTTGATTAGCTGAAAGCTTTCTAAAATTGCTGGATTCTAAAATTCTAAGAAAAACTCTGCAGAAATTTCCAGTTATTTAATAAAAAATCTGGATAATTCATAAAACTTTCGGATAATTTTTTAAAGCTTTGAAAGTTCTCGCTAAACTTTTCAAAATTCTGGAAAGCTCATGCAAATTTTCTTATAGCTTTAGAAACTTTTCTTAGAAAGTTTTTTTAGAAACCTTTCCTAAAAGCGTTAGAAGGTTTTCTTAGAAAGCTCTATAAAACTTTCTTAGATAGCTCTAGTAAGCTTTATGAAAAACTTCTAGAACGCTTTCTATAAAGCTTTTAGAAAGCTTTCTGAAAGGCTTCTAGAAAGATTTCCAGGGTCACTTATTTGAAAGCTCTACAAAGAATTCCTAGAAGACTTTCTTAGAAGCTTCTAGAAAGCTTTCTAGTGCTGCTTCTTTAAAAGTTCTACAAAGCATTCTTAGAAAGCTAATAGAAAATAAAACCTTTAGGATGAAAGTTCATGAAAGCTTTCGAATTATAGCTTTTGGAGAGCTTTACTATACAAAAGTGGAAGTGTTGGAAGTGGTGTACGTCTTTTTGACCACAATATCTCCCCCTTTACACCCGGTATAAACATCTCACTTGGGGAGTTTCTCATAATGAGATATACCATGTGTACGAGATAAGGTGTGATATTTTCCTTCAACACCGAAATAATAAATGGGTATATATAGAGTAAGTTCACAGTTATAGTTATCGTGTATTTTTTTTTCTTTTACTCTTGCACATCTGCACATTTGCTCTGTGGGTGGCGATGGGGGAAAAAAAAACAGGAAGCCCTAGAAGTATTGCGAACTACACCGAACAATATATTGCTAATTGTGTGTCGCCCCAACGATGAACAGTACCGTAAATTGTCTCCGCCGACGGAACCACCTAAACCACCCCAAAGAACAAGTCTCTGTCCAAGTACTAGTCAGCCCTTATGTGAGCCACTATCACCACTTCAAATTCATTTTAATGGGGTAAGTGATAATATTTCAATGCATTTTTTCTTTAAATTAAACTTGAGCAGAGAGGTTTTTTTTTGTTGAATTAATCACAAAAAAGAGAGCTTAAAGTTACCATGAAATTACTACCAATTTAAACTGACTTTAAAACTGAAATCCTTAAGTCGGTTTTTCCTTGTTGGAATAAGTTATGTTTCAACTAATACATCCGCATGTTGCAGGAATTTGAGATTATTGTGGTAAAACAGCAGGGCTCTCTGGGATTCACCTTAAGGAAGGAGGACGAATCTGTTTTAGGACATTATGTTAGAGCTCTTGTCCGTGAGCCCGCCACAACAGACGGTCGAATAAAGCCAGGAGATAAAATTATGGCGGTAAGAATGTTCATCTTATCTTTCTGGCTCTCTGTATTATTTGCATTGTTGGTTGTTACAATATTCCTAAGGATAAAAAAAAATATTATGATTTATACATGATATGGAGAAAACCTAAACGTGGTATGCATGTAAATAGTTGAAGTGTGAGAAAATATTCTGGATTATATTGTATGCATTTTGTTTAATTTGATTTCTGCATATGTAATGTATACTATATGTATACATGGTAAATCATGCTTGATATTATCATGAATTTATGGAGGTGCATGCCATAAACAATACGGTTTTGTCGGGGTATGTATAAATAAGAAAATATTCTATTATATTTTCTTATCTAGCCAAAGGAGGGTAAAATGGTATATAAAAAATCAATATTATGAGAAAAATATTTTACACGTTGGATTTCTCTCCGGTACAAAAAAGGTGGATTCTTTTTCTTCTGTTAGTGAACGTTTTTCATCTCTTGGCAGGTTAACGATGTACCACTGTCGCACATGACACACGAAGAGGCTGTGATTTTCCTCAGGCAAGCTCCAGAAACGGTGAAACTTCGCCTGTACCGTGATGTTGCCCAAACTCCTGTAGCTGCCTTATCCCCCACGAATCCAGAGAATAAAGACATTTCAAATTCATTAAAAACGAAAGTTTACTTAAGGTAAGCTCTTTTCCTGTTCTTTTTTCTATATTGTATGTGCGGGCATTATATATTTAGCAAAATGAGAAGACGCAGTCACCAAAAGAAAAGAAATTTACAAATCAGTGGCATGTAAAATATATTCCACTGATTACAATATACATATTACAAGCATCGTATATCTTCATATTAAATTGGGAAGGTAAATAGGAAATTGTGAAGTGATGCGAAGAATTTTATCTTTACTCATAGGAAAAGAAATGTTATTTTACTCCTAAGAGTCGCTGAAGTATAAATTTCCACAAATTTAAATTAAAAAGTCATTTGTTTCGTTGTTCATTATATACTAAATTATTGTTATTTTTTAATTTGTCATATTTGTTTCTCTTTTGGGGGAAATAGAATTTCAAATAAAGAGAGAATATATAGCAGAAATTCATGGTAAATGAATGTCGTGTAAATTGAAATTTCTAGTTAAAAAATTCCTTTGATGTTGGAAAAATATGGAAATAGAAAAAATGCCCCAAATTTTGTTAAAACATATGTATATATATAAATGTATATATACAACAGGTATATATTATATAGCCCTGAGTTGCTGAACAATCAAGATCTTTTTATACAAAACATATGCTTTGCAATTCACTATCAAACAATTTTATCAAAACATTGTTTTTTAAATTATTCAGACGCTCTATTATGATTAGATCTTCAATTTTGATCAAAAGAAAGAGAGAAATTTTATTTCTTCTGTAAATTTTCCTGTTTCTGTGACTGAGTGCGTATCCTTATCAATTCCGTATCATTTTATATAGATTGTGAGACAATCTTTGAAACGTATAATCAATTTTGAATTATTATATTTTACTTATAGTTATTGAATTGTGAATTTTCCTTATAAGGAAAAATTGAGAAGCAAATATTTTCCATTCTACATGATATCAAATTGATTTTCCTTCTTTCATGTTTGAATGTTTGCGGTTGATTTCACAGGCCAGAAGCTATCAATTTGTTAAGTGACTTGGCGAACAGGAAACAGACACCTTGCGGTGGTGATTCGAGCGGATCATCCATAAAATCGAGTGCCACGTCACCGCGTCGCTTGAGACGATGTGCTAAAAGCAGTTTATCTGACTCTCAGACACAAAGTGATTGTGGATTAGCTGAATATGTGGTGTGCAGTCAACCAACCTCATCATCTGTGCATTCAGATTCCGAAGCGTCCACCCTAAGCCAGGCGTCCTTCGCCATCAACTTTACGCGTTGTGCATCGGGATGTTGTAACATTGAAGCACAAACGATCCGAGAAGGTGATTCAGAGTCAGAGATTGAAATTAATGGGTGTCCAATCGATTTTGAGAACAACACTCTAGCTGACCGACAAATGGTAAATCGTCCGAACTTTCTGAGCATAGGTCCAGCTCTACAGGGTGGCAATACACCAGTTGTGTCGCGAAAGCCAATGTTTCAATTCACCGTACCATCCAACACATATGAGCTCAACAATTTGGACAATGAGGTTCTCGATGCACCGATCTATCACCAAAGCGGCGGAGCGTCTTCCAAAGGCAATCCACAAAGAGATGCTAGTCAAGACTTTACTAGTTTACCATGTGAAACATTTTTAGTAGCATGTAAGACTGAAAGTGACCTTAGAGAAACAGTGGAGATGAATTTCAATCATCGCAATCCCATTTACCAATCCGCACGAGGCCAGATAAATAGTGAGGAAGCATCCTCTTCGGAGAATACTGACGGAGACATCAAACAGGAAGGTACGTGAGTTTTTTTCTTCTCTCTAACTCCCACCTCCCTAACTTTTCAAGATCTTGCAGAAAATTTTCCCTGCTTTTGAGCTCCTTAACATTCTAAGGTGATTTTCCCTCTGCCTCTACCGATAAAAGTGCTTCCTCTTGAGAGGTTCCATTGAGAATTTCATTCAACACTCAATGTATTGGGTGAAAAAGCTGTCTCCATCAGTACTTGGGGAAAAGAAAAAAAATACCCATCATGTTTGAAAGCTCAAAATATTGCCTCGTTTTTTCTTGCCTCCTCTTACCATTTTATCGACACAGTACATGCCATAAAGGTTTTATACGCTCTATACCCTAATATGAATTAAATAAGTGATGATGTGGTTTAGGCACAGAAGTTACAAAGAATTTGCCAATGGAATGCATAACTAATTTCTTGGAAACGTTTCTATTTGAAATAGAAAAAGTGTGATAAGTGCCTTTGCGGAATGCTACGACCAATTGTATTTGAGGGAGGTTGTGGATTTATTAGATGATAAAGATATTCGATTCTCTTGCATCTAGGATTCGATATAGTTTTTAGCAAGGTGGAGATATTATGGTCAAAAAGTACACCCGTTCCAGCATTTTCATATTTTCTAGAAAAACTCCCCAAAGCTCCAATTCGGAAGCTGTCAGAAGCTTTCTTCCTATCAATTTTATTTTCTTACCTACTAAAACCTTCTTGCTGTTTATGAAAGCAGTTCGAAGCTCTTTAAGAAAGCTTTCTAAAACTTTTTAAGAAGCTTTCTAAAACTATTTAAGACGCTTTCTAAAGCTTTTAAAGAAAACTTCCTAAAACTTCTTAAGAAAGGTTCCTAAAACTTTTGAAGAGAGCTTTCTAAAGCTGCTTCCAATTTGGAAGCTTTCAGAAGCTTTCATTCTATCAATTTTATTTTCTTACCTACTAAAACCTTCTTGCTGTTTATGAAAGCAGTTCAAAGCTCTTTAAGAAAGCTTACTAAAACTTTTTGAGATGCTTTCTAAAACTTTTAAAGAAGCTTAAGGTTCCTAAAACTTTTAAAGAGAGCTTTCTGAAACTTTTTAAGAAAGCTTTCTAAAACATTTTAAAAAAGGTTCCTAAAAGTGTTTAAGATAGCTTCCTAAAACTTTTAAATATAGCTTTCTAAAGCTGTTTAAGAAAGCTTTCTGAGAAAGCTTTAAGAAAATCTGCAAAAGCTCTAAAAATATCCGAAAGCTTTACAATTTCTGCAAAGCTTTACAGCAATTTTAGAAAGCTTTGTGCTAAAGAACATTTTTGAAGTTCGAGAATTTCTCAAAGCTCCTGACATATTATCTCCTAAAAATAAATCCAGGAAGAAATCCGTAAAATCATTAAGACTGATTTGATATATACTTGAATATGTGTTTTATAAGGGAAAACCGGGTTCATAATCTCCGGATAATCTTTAGAAGAGTCCACGATGATCAGAAGTCTCTATCTGCAACCATTTTTGGCGGTGACATAATATCAAAATACCTATACATGTAGGGTAGGGTCTATTTCAGACTTGTTCGCAAATTAGACGGATTTTATTATTGCCCTTTCGCTACAGCAGAAATGACTGCCGGGATAATAATTCATAACTTTTCTTTTATTCCCAGACAACAGCCATTGAGTTTTGATTGAATATTCTCCTATTATTTGCCATAATTATTTTTTCCCTAAACAAACGTATTATATTTTATGCAAATAGTGTGTTATTATCCTTGATTTATTGTTGTTATGAAATTGTTTGGTGTATAAAATACCCAAGATGAGAATTTTTCCTCTCCCATACACATTGTATATAACATATTTGTGTATACAGGAACGAAAAGTTTGCTAAAATGGAAGGGTGTAATGTTTTCACCGGAAGAAGAGCAGAAGCAGGAGGAAGTGCCCGAGGCGGACAAAGTAAATGACTTCATAGTCTCATCAAGTCCCACCGATCATGAAAACATACTCGAAGGTCTCAATACAGATGGATACAAGGTAAAATGGATGTTTTTTTTCCAGCATCATATATAATATATATATAATCATGCATTATTTCTGTAATCATTCAATATGCGGCGAAAAACACTTGTTGGTGGTTTTGGTGAAAGTGATTAATGAGGTTATAAATGTTCCCAGATGATCACGGTTGAATTACACAGAGGTTGGAATAGTCGCTTGGGATTTAGTCTCCAGACAGATACAGCCACTAAAAGGGCAGCCATCAGCGCCATTTACAGTGATAGCGTTGCCGCAAAAGATGGAAGACTCAGGGTTGGGGACCAAATTGTAATGGTGAGTTCTGATTTTTTTTCTCACTATTTTTTTGCAATTGTTTTATTCAGTTATCATGCACTTTAGGGATTTCAAACGTTGCCCAATTAAATTTTTATTTGACGGATTTATAGGTGAACGATGAGCTTGTTAATTGCACACCAACATCAGAGATAATAGACTTATTGCGAATTATAAGAGGATCTATTTGCATAGTCATATTGCGGAAACAGTAATTTAATGCTGATTTATTTAATATATGTAATACATATAGCAAATTCCCATTATTTGCTCCAAATAATCCGGATACACTAAATTAATCCACGTAAAATGAAGTCTAATGAAGATATCCGTAAATATTGTGACTGTTTTCTATACAATTATAAATAATATCTATTTTCTAAGAAGAAATCGAGAAATTATAGAATGATGTGAAATTTGCAAGAAAAATAAATACAGTGATAAAAAAAATGTTGATCACTTGGTTACAGAGTATTTGAGAATGAGAGAATTTTTAATGAAATTACATCTAAATTCATGTTAAATAAATTTTACAAACTTTACATGCATCATTTCGCAGTTTTTTCTTTGTAGAAATAAATAATGAAATAAAATATTCAAAATACTATACGAAATAATCTGTTTAATTTCGAGATTTTCACTCTAGAAAATCTAGTACAATACAAGTAGGTATCATACATATAAAATTCCGTTTGCACATTCTTCATTCACTGTCACTAACATAAATTTCTATAAATTAAAAGTAAAAATGCATCTATAGATCGTGGTGTAATTGCCGTAATACCAAAATTTTCTATGATTGTGGAAAATGTATAGAAAAGCAATGAGAGGTAAAAAAAGAGTTTGTAATATTGTGTTGTGAAAATCTAATTTAAAATTAAGCAATGTTTGAATAAAAAGGAATATAGAAAAACAATTTTTGTGAAAAATTGCTTTTATTTTTCTTTTTCACTTTTTCCCCTTCACGTCAGTAGCAAACAATTTATGTGAATCATATACAATTCATTGCAACAAAAGCAGTCTTGTGAAAAAATCATGATTGAGTGATGACCCATTCAGGATATCTGTTAATAGAAAAAGTTGGAGTTGGATAGGAGCATTTATCTCCACAAAAAAACATAACCCACAGTTCAGTTAAAATATCCAACAACCGCGGGGAGAGTCTCCTTTAGTAAGCATACGAATCGTGTATGATTGGATAATAAAGTTTCAATTTTTTATACACTGACAACCTATACAAATATCAAGGGGGAGATATTACGGTCAGAAATGCTGTACATTTGAATGGAAGTGCGAGTGAGCTTCTAAAAGTGGAGTGGAAGTGATAAGATAACTCTAGTTATTTTGAAAACTTCCAAGGAAGAAGTGGAGCTTTGGAAAGTTCTCCCAGAGCTTTAGAAATATTCTAGAAGCTTTCAAAAACTTACAGCAGCTTTTAAAGAAGTTCCTAAGCTTTTGAAATTGTCCTTTGTAAAGCTTTCGGATATTTTTTGGAACTCTTGAAGTTCTCGCTAAGCTTTTGAAAATTCTAGAAAGCTTTAGAAACCGTTCTCAGAAAAGTTTTTCATAAAGCTTTCTTTGATGGGCTTTCTTAGAAAACTTACTTAAAAACTTTCATAGACAGGTTACTTAGAAAGAAACTTTAGTAAGAAACTTATCTTAGAAAGCTTTTCCAGAAAGTATTCTTTCTTAGAAAACTTTTTAAGAAAGCTTTCATAGACAGGATACTTTGAAGGCTCTAGAAAGCGTTTCAGAAGGCTTTATGAACTTTTTTTGATAAGCTTTCAATACTTAGAAAGCTTTCATATAGAAATATTACTTAGAAAGCTCTAAATTTCGTAGAAAGCTTCCTTAAAAGCTTTAGAAGGCTTAGTATACCTATATTGAAAATGAAAATGATAAGATGAAAGCTCTTCATAACTTTCAATGAGCTTTGGGTATCTTTTCAACAATATATATAGAAGTGCTGTAGGTGGTGTACATCTTTCTGATCATATTATCCCCCCTTGACAAATATGGAAAGCATCGTTATTAGATTTTTTGTGTGAATATTTTTGCCTGCATAATTTGGTCCCCTGACATCCTCGTGGGAGCTCAAAACTAATAGAGTTAAGGGAGTTAAGCATAAAAGTCGTATAATATGTGAAATATTCTTCAAAGGAGAGAATTTATCATCAAATTTTCGTCTCTGTCACGAGGATTATTTGCACTATATTAATGATAGATGAGCGTGAAAAGAAGATGATTAATATCATCTGGAGGATATACAACACAGCACTTATGTAGGACGCGTGAAAGGTAATGTAGGATGATATTATTTGATGTTCCTCCAGGTTGTGCCTTAATACATTAACCTAACATAATGAACACAACTCTCGAAAACTTTATTACATGCTTCAGCGTGCAAAGTAAAGTTTCATCAACAGCCCAGACATGAGTAATAAATTTATCACGCAGCTTTCAGTAAAACCAGTGAAACCATATTAATTATCATGGCACGCATCCTGTTCAATGCTTCACAGAACTCAACTGGGTATATTCATGACTGTACATATATTTACATTCTGTAATTTAATGTGGTGGCACGGATGGCAAAGGAACCCACTAAAATTTTATAACACAAAATCCGGAAATATGTGTGTGATAATGTAATTTTCTCCAAATAGTCACTTGTAAAAGGGGTGTCTAATGTCTTTTGCGGTGCCGGCTTTAAGTGAAATGTTTCAAAATTCTCAAGAGATGGGTGCGTATACATCATATTGGTTTTTGTTGTTAGTCTTGTAACAAGAATTTAGGGCCATATTGTTATTCAACCCGAGAAATTTATTTAGGAAATTGCTGTAACATTGAAAAGCACAAAATAACACACTCAATTGTGTAAAAGCGTAACTCAGGATTTTAATAGAATGGAAAAATTTCCTGATGAATTAAGTATTAGATTTATATATATGGTTATCCACAGTAAATCAATTAGATGAAATTATCCGCAGGCACGCCAGGCACGCAGACTTGTTCTTTTCTGGTTTACTGCAACAAAGCGACTCATCAACAATAATATGTATATAATAACATATATACTTATGTAAATGTGGAATTTCGGTATTCGCAGGAAGCATATCTTTGGAGACAACGAGTTTTGTGGAAGCATAAGGCTGTGGGATATTCCTGGAATGCCAATCTCTCCGCTGTGTAATATTTTTCAGACTTTAGTCAAACGGAATATTTTAGTAACCACTTCCCTTTGGTATGAGTCAATGTATTTCGTGTATTTCATAATCATCCGTTATCACAAACCACCAGCTTGCTTCCTACCGGCGTCAACCCTAGGGCTTCTTTCCACGGTTTGGTAGCTCTATGCGGTGTTCACCGTCTCTGCTGGGTAAAGGAGCAGAAAGTGGAACGCTTTCTCACATCATCCCAAGTGTGCCCAATGCGCTTTTCACTCCAACTAATGTGATAACAGCTGCTACTTTCCATGTCTTGAAGCTCCGTGAATGTAAAATCTCCTGAGCTTCATACACACTTTACACTCGTATAAATATTATACTTGCCCCTGTTTCTTCGCAGCGTGATCAAAATTCGCGAATAGCGGAAGTTACTGGGAGATTTATACATAAGTCTTTATCCTCCACAGCCAGACACAACCCTTTCCATGTGGGGGCCACCAGAAAGGAAGCGCCACATACTTGATGTCACAAGGCGAGATGCGATATAAACTTTCTCTTTACCAGCAAATCGATACGAAATTGCGGGTTTTTTGCACGGTTAGTTTAATTTGTGCTATATAAGTTCCTGTTTCACAAACCAAACCCTTATGTAAGTGGAGGCGTCTCTATAAATTTCACATGAGAATTAATTTTCACAAGTTATTCACATGAAAAGGAACAAATGGTTAGGGTTTTGGGTTCATGCATTTGCCCTTTTCCGCAATTTAGATTTAATTAAATCTAATTGGTTCTGCCTGACCGTTTCTATCAATCTTACTCGCATAACATTCTCCAAAGTCGTTTACATACGATGTGACTCTATATCTTCCATTTCTCGAATTCTGTGAACATTTACTTGCTCGTTTCTTGCTCTTATTTTCTGAATCATTCGACCTTAATTTGAATTATATCTCGAAAAAGGGTAAAAACTTTTCATGGACGTCAGTGTGAGGTAATAAAGGTTTCCCTTTGAATAGCACAAATTAATTTGCCCAACGCTCATCACATGGAGTTTATGTCTAAGCCTCCAGTTCATCACCTTGAAAGGAAAGGTATATATTTGGTAACAAAATAACAAATTAATAGGCACATGTTCACATAATATAGACAAATTAAATTAAATGTTCAACATGTGTATCTTATAATGAAGAACAACGGTATATGGTTATGATATGTGTGGAAGCTAAAACCCCTAAATTTGGGATTGTCATCAACTTGAGTTTCACTCTTAAGAATCACAAAGATCAATAACAGGAGCTTATCTTACCCTTTGAATTTGAATTCGTTTTATATCCTGGCTCACCTCCAATAAAAAGTCAGAGTATAAAAAGACAAATATATAACTGCTATCATTTCGCGCCATCATCAGTTAGTTTTGCATATAAATATTCAAATTTTATTGTCCATGAAATGGAATAGACTTCATAATCACTTTTCACTCCGTTCATCGGGCTTCTCCTCCATACAATAAAACAGGTAGCACACTTACAGCTGGTAATTTGACTATATCCTTTAGTTATGTGAAAATGGAGCTCTGTATATTCCAGAGACACGTTTTGTGCACCAACTCAGAAGAATACTCACCATCAATTTTTACACATTCTTCTCTCAGGGCAATAAAACGTGTTCGAAATAGTATCCCAATTTGTACTCTTACGGCCAAAAGAGGTGCTTAATACATCTTCACCTTTCCACACCCTGTTAAACGTCCTAAATGGAAAAACGTTCAAGAAAATCGAATCTTTTATTCACACACAGGGGGATGAGGGAAAAAAACTCGAGCAAGAAAGAATAATTCAATTTATGGGGCTACGCTTTGCTGAAATATTTGAAAATAAAATTTGAATGTGTGAATAAATTCCCTCCAGCAACTAAAAAGAAGAAAAAAAAAGATAAAAGCGGAATTCCATAGTAGTCCTTTTAGTTTCATATCCCCAGATGTGTATGTATGCCGGGGAGGCTTATATATTTTGTCAACAAAATTATTTGATATTCTTCATACATTCAAAATTTATTAAATTTCCGTGCTAATATCATGATTTATTTTCTGCTACTTACTTTTTCACTTAAAATTTATTATTGCATGTACTTTTTTGATTACAGATGTTATGGCACTAATCTTTAGCGTCTTTGCGTGACATGATATAATTTTTCCTAAGCCCCTAAGAACCCACTTAATTTTCATTCTGTCGCCATTCGATGCGTATGGGCAATGGCCTAAATAACCCTATAAAATGTTATAGCCACGAATGTAGAGTTCGGGTCATCAATCTCATCAGAACACCAAAATATCAAAAGTGTGTGAATGTGGCTACCATATACAGACACCATCCTTCACAGCATCTTCCTCCTTATTCGCCTTTATGTGTGGCAACATGAAGAAGCTGTAGGCGAAATTTATTGCCGACCTTTTATATTTTGTAGGAGCCCACAACTTTATCCATCATCAGGATTTTGTCTCATTACAGCGAAAATTTATTGTAAATGAATATGGATAGCGAGTTTCAAATTTGAGGGTGAAATCTGTACAATAAACTCATCCTTTAAAGTTTAGCACAAACCGAATTTGATTACATTCTGTATTCTGAGTTAGACATTGAATAATCACAGCTCCATATATACGCGTTGCTTCTTGTGCTCTTTAATTTCAATCGCGTATCAATAGAAAGAAGAAAGATATAAATATAATATTTTATATTTAACTTTTCAAGACATAGGAGACAGGAGAGACAGGATGTGAAAGATATTTTATGGAAATGATATTTTATGGAAAATTTCAATCGAAGAGTTGCAATATCGTTAACAAGAAAAGAAACATCAATAATGTTGGAAACTGATGCTATAATATAATCGAATAATAAAATTATTTTACACACAATGTTGTTTATATTCAAAGTGTCTTCCTTTTTATATTTTTATAAGTGGGTCTCGCCTCAGGGAAGCTATATAGACAACTTATGTAGATCATTTACTACATAATATGAATAAATATATTTACACATAACTAATAACCTTGCTAGAGATTCTTATGTTTGGTTGTACGTACATGTATGTATAATTTGCATATTTTAATTGAAAATTCGTATAATATAATTTAGGGTTTCAAACAGAGAATAACACATCACAATGTTGTCACACCAGGGTGTGCAAAAATAACATGGAAAATAATGAATATAAGCGCATGTTTAACACTGTTGGGGAGAAATTTACTCCAAGATAAGTACCTATCCATAAATTTTGTTCCTAAAATTTGTTCTGCCTCATTTTATAAATTATTTTAAACAAAAAATATGCTAAGAAAAGAAAACTATATAATTTTTCTTCATTCCTTTAGTAGAATAGAAATTCCTGAGATTTTATTTTCTATAAAAAACATTATTAGATCTCGTCTGATAAAAGCTCGCGCAAGAGGATATTAAAGAAGATTGGAAAAATGTCAATTTTTGATACTTTTTAATAATAGAAATTCTTTTCAAACATTTTGGGATTTCTGTGAGTTTTTCTTCGTTTTGTAAGTATGTATCATATTTTCACCCAAGCCGGGTTGGTTTCCCTGTGATTTCCCCATGGCTTGGCACATAAGTATAAATGTGATTCTGTGCAACAACATTTTTACATTTAGCTTTGGTGTAAAGAAATGGAGATGAATAGCTGCGAAATGAAAACATAAATGGGAAATGGTGTATACACTGTGGTATACGATGGGTTCATGTATAGTGTATAATGTGTTAGACATGAAATATGCAAAAAGTGGTGGTTTCCTGAGAAAATCTCGTCCTTATCGTAGTCACACCACATTTCAAGTATATGTATATATATATCGTCTATGCAGTATATGTAATGTAAATTGAAATACGGAGAGCAATGGACTTATGTGGGGGGTAGATTGAAGAAAAAGAAGGTTGTCATCAGCCCAAAATGGCATACCACGGTACCCGCAGCGACAACTCATTCGAAGGAGAAATTAGTATATAACCAACAAAAAAAATTGTACAATCTGGCTGTTCTCATTCATATATTTACATTACATATTAATATTTGAAATATTTGATCTGCAGAGCTTTAAAATTCAAATTTAATGCATTTCAGAACATGCTGTATATGTTTCTTATACATATAATATACATATACCTAGTGACATTACCTAATAATTTATGTATGTGTTTTTTTCGCGCAATCAATGTTGGGAAAATTTTCTTATGAATGTGTTTCAAAGTGAAAAGTTTGAAAAAGTTAATCGTTTCAGGCAGCACATCCTTACACTGTAAATATATATACCTTTATACCTTATGTGGGGGTGTTATATATATGGAAAAAAGAAGAAGACAACATTGGCTATGATTGTATATGCCACATTCTTGTATTTTATATAGAAACAGAAAAGTTTAGTGTACATGAAGATGTATTTGGTGGTGGGTAATACAATTTAGTTTCCAGCTCATGAAACAGGCGCCCTGCTTCAGAATAAGACACGAATGGTGTTTTATATAGATGGAATATAAAATCAATTTCCACTGACTACGGGGTGAATCCCTCTATTTCTTTGCTGTATTATTGCATCTATAAAAAGTTTCTCAAACTCCCTCTTTCTCCTACATATATTTCCCATATAGAGATCAAAAGCCATTGAACAATACGATACTTTTCAAGAAGTTTAATTCCCATTTTGGGTGAGCTTGAAACGGGTGAGTTCAAACAGGAAAGTGATAAAACTAATTGAGAGACCCAGTGTCAATATATAGAAGGCAGTCTGGAGATGGCTGAGTGTTAGAATAATTGCTTGACTTCTAATAAAGTGTCGATTCTGGTGAGATCCTTCAAGGGTGAAGATATACATTGTGTCATCGAACCACTTCCTTATCAGGCCACTTTGGGCAAAAAGTGACAAATAGTGTGAAGCCTGTTCTAAGTAAATCGATGATTTTGGAAACATATATCCCAGGGTGTATGATCTGCCAAGAAAAGAGGAAGACACATTAAATCTGGGTAATAATGTCTTAAATGAAGAGATGTGTCCTGTAGTTTGTCATAATATATATTATACTTAACCTGGGACATTCACTGATGACGTGAATCAACGGTACGCCATCCTGCCGTACAAATTGCTGAAATATCTTTGGCATGTCAACTAATCGCTGGAGGGCAGCTAGATCCCCTTTTGTGGCGATTTGGTCTAGTATAACACTGTTATCCTCTGTGAAGGTGAACATTTTTTGTCGCAAATTACCTATAACAGAGGCAAATCACGATTTCATTGCCTGTCACTCCGCACCCAAATCATGCTCAGCATTCAGATTGTTTTCATTTAATTTCATTGGAAAAGGTGAATCTGTATAGTTTGTATATGTTAGCCTACCCAATCGTGTTCCTGGAGGCTCTGAACCCAGTACATCAACAATTAGTCCAGCATGAAGAACAGCAATTGGTATTCCTCTTTTGTCTAACTCCTCCAGTGTATCAATATTTCGGTATGACTTGGGATGTGTATAGACATCCACAAGAGATCCCTGGGAATAATTTTTAAAACCATAGGATATGATAAAATCAGTGATAATCCATTTTTTCCATGCAAAGACACAGAAGAGAAATTTTCCTATGAATTAATTAAACCATCAGCCAGATTTAACTTGGAGCGATCATCATCATATTTCAGGACATGATTTTCAAGGAATTGAATTGAATTTTTGAACATTTCTGGATAACACATCTCTTTCGCCATGTACTTGAAAATTCTTGTGAAACTCTCTTGAATTGAATCGTGAATATTTGATAAGCCACTCTTTCAGTTCCCGGATGTGTTTTCGACCATCACCGCATACCATTTAAATATTGCATGCCAAACTCCATCCACCAATTGAGGAGCCTTTCATGGCAGAGTGAGGGATATGCTGAGTGAAAATATGCTTTCTATATTCAAAAGGTGCCTTCATCAATCCTGCGCAATTTCAATAATGATGCCTAATACGTATGATAGAGCTCGGTAATACCTGAAATGCCCCAGTTAAATTGAGACTCCACAGCAGACAAACGGATACAAATAGGCGTTCATGGGACGTAGTCCCAACACCACCCACGGGAGCACTCAGCATTATAGCAATGATTCTGAGGGCGCCATGCAAATCCAATAGCGTACTCCATCCACCATGAGGAGTGTCTGGAATAAAGGATGCTTAAAGTTACCACCTGAGTATACATAGATAAAAGAAAGAAACACCTTTATAGGGGAAAATAAGGAGCTTCCTAAAACACTTTGCTATTTAAATAAATTGAAAATGGTAATTATATGGTTAAAATTATGTATATATTTAATACCCATAGGATGAAATTCAGGCGCTCTTTCATCTTCGTCATTATCAATTTCATCAATGATAAATTTCATGATTCGCACAGACGCAGCCATAAGACCATGATAACTCAGGCTCACAATTAAGATTGTCAATAACACCACGAGCCAAACTTCTGGTGAAAAGCATTTAGCTATAAGCAGAGAATTTGGAATCTGTCAAGGAGAACAATTTGTGTATTTATGTACAGAGCGAAGATTCCTAAATATTTCAGCTTATATAACCGGATGTCTTTTATTTACTTTTTGATAAAATGAATAGAATAAAGAAAAACAATAATACACAAAACTCACCAAATCAGCCGTTCTCACCACAATACACAATCTGTCATTATCAACGACTGTTGAAAATTCCAACTGTCTGGTCTCGTAGTCCTTGACAAAAAAGCCATTCATTATAAATTCCGCCCTCCCATAAATAACGTCACCCAGAGCTCCATTGAATGTTCCATCAGACTCCTGTTTCAGTGGGTAAATGGAAAGATATAGGTATATTATTCACTTGATCAACATATAACACGAGAAAGGGGGTATTTCAAAGATTGGTATTGTAAAATAATTATTATTCTTTTCAAATTTCCAAAATTGAGGAAATAAAAAAACCAGTTAAAATAAATTTAAATGAATTTAGGATGGTTTAATGAATATTACCTATTTGTGAAGTGATGTTTTAACGAGAAAGTGTAATAGTTTAATCACGATTTTTATACCTATGCAGTAGAATGCTTATAAATTCACTACTTCTGATCCACTATTGCGGTGGTCGTGAAATATCAAAGTCCACAGATCTGAATATGATCCAAGGGGTGTTTTGGGTTTTACTGTATCGCGACAAGTGGGTAGCAAGAAATTGAATTTATTCAGCGGTTCATATGTTATGTTGTAGGGTGGGTTCATCACTAATGGCTTCTTTTTACACTTTTGGTTTAGTTAGACGCTTCACTTACAGACAAATCTTTTCATAAATGATAGAAGACATTCATTAAGGAATTTTATAAAATAATCTTTGCTAGAATTTTATGCAAAAGATAAGTGTTCCGACTTAAAGACATTCTTATAATTTACTTTTTGGTCAAGTTTTCATACTAATAAAGTTGATTGTTTTTATCAAAAGAACCGAAGCTAAATATGATTAAATTTTACACAAATTTCTGAGGTAGCCATAAAGAAATCATAGCTTCCATAAGTCTGCCACTCAAGGGACTTATCATGCGTTATTTTTTTTCCAAAACACGTCTCTTATGATATTGCTCTATATATATTTTTTCTTTTTATATACATGATGAATTAAGTGGAAAGTTTGTAGAAAGCTTTTCCTGACACTTATTATTGGAAAGTACTTTTCGCAAAAAAAAGTAAATAACCCTAGTCATTTTTATAGCCAGCACGTACTAAAATATTCCCACAAGCCTGAACATGACACTAAGCTTCTGGTGAGTTTTTAAAAAGTGATATGAAAGGAGTGAAAAAATACAATAAAATGAAGAGTGTGGAAGAAGAATAAAATTTGCCACTCACCATGTATCCGTAGTCTTTCTTGTCGGACGTCTGCATAATGGTAGAGGTGAAAT
This sequence comes from Phlebotomus perniciosus, assembly GCA_918844115.2. NCBI lineage: Eukaryota > Metazoa > Arthropoda > Insecta > Diptera > Psychodidae > Phlebotomus > Phlebotomus perniciosus. The sequence goes on along the minus strand of CAKKOB020000552.1, from coordinate 5,821 downwards.
TCATTCGGCGTGAAAGCTCCTTGAGAACTTCCACATCCAGGCCAAAGTACGCCTCGGTGGTGTTAAATGGAAAGTCTCGGGCTTCGGGTGATAATTGCTTCTCAAGAATGGTGGAGTTTGCCTTAAGAAAGGCCATAGCTGTGGGGAAGAACACCAATCTCAGTGGATATCCGTTCATTTTCAAATATCCCGGTTGTGTTGAGCAACTCGATGTATGTGATCCACAAGAGGTCATCTTGCCAGAATCAATTGTGTCGTCTCGAAAGTTTTGCCAAGTTTCACTGGCAGTGCCTGTCGCCTGTTGTGAACTGGAATGAATCCTGTCTGATGTACTGGTTGTTTTATCACCACCACCCATGGACGGTGGTGTCGTGCAAAATTTCCCGCCGTCGATGGGTTTTCTCTCTTCAAGGCGACCCCAGGCATTTGTGCTGTTGTCGTGCCTCCAGAAGGCGTTATACACAAACACATTATTTATAGAGCATTGTCCTCCGCCATGATACTCCTCATGACCACCACAGAGGGGTACAACATACAGGAAGAGGTTTCGCCTAACTTGGAATTGATTCTCCATGAAGGCTGTGAGATGTTCAGTGATAAACGAGCGAGATTCATTGCACCATGTCTCCCCGTATGTAAATAGAATTTTTATTAAATTTGGCTGGATCGCCATGATTTCAGCCAAGTGATTCAGCTCTGGTGATTTGTGCATGAACAACAGAGTGGTGTCCGTGCCGAGACCCATCAAATCATACCCGCCGCCCATCTGAGGGTGGTAATCCAATTTGTGCCTCCTGTTGCCACGGTCCCATGTAATGTTTTCCGCCATCACGCGGAAATGTGCCACTTTGCCAACATTTTCATCATCCGTCGCATCATCAATTTCACCTTCGCCAGAATTTTGTGGCAATTTCACCGAATTTACGTCGCTGTCGTCGGTATTTCTTAGAGGAAACACCCTCAGGCTCTTATCGCTCCATGCAGTGAGCATCATGAGGAATTCGTCGAAATTATTAAGTTCCTTGTGTATGTGTTGCGTTGGAAAAATTACCAAATTCTTTATCGCGGTCCTCTGATTTGACATAATGTCCATTACAATGGATGCTGCATGGTGAGAGCACAAGACATTTCTCCCAGTCATTACCGAATTAAGTAATTCACCAGATTTTATCTCTGCTTGTGTGTCTTTCATGTCATTTGAGGTGGTAAAATGGCACAAGACGACCACCAAAAGGATATGGAGGCTACATAAAATTACTTTCACCATTTTTCCTTATATATATTTTCCTTATCTCTCTCCCTCATACAAATTTGCAATGTTATAAGATGTTAAAATAAACAAATATTCACAGACAGAAAAAAAAATATCTTTTACGGTCAGAATATGCGGTGATGATGAAATTTTGAGGGAATATCGGAATACAATAGAGCGGAAATAATTTCAAAGTTCACTGGCTCCTTGCAAAAGACTTGATTTCTGGGATGAAATCCACTTAAGTCTCGTGAATGTGGTGACTGTTGGTCATAGATAATAGGTTGAATGGGATTTTCTTGACTTTGAAATTGACTTTTGTGTACCAGCAATTTACGTTGCTCGAGCACGCTGCTGCTGGCAAGATGAAGTATACTCTGTGGAATAATATGAATTCACGAATTTTCCGGCTATGCCAAATGGGTAAGAGCATCCACTCAATGTTTATTCTGTTCCTTATCAAAATCACTTCAGCTTCAGGCAGTTTTTTCCCCGTAATATCTCTGTTATTACTGATGGAACACCCACAGAAAAAGCCACTCTCATGTTAAATGCTGAGCACCACAATTCATCAATGCCTTTTATAGAGAACCAATTCATAGATGATTGCTCTGGGAAATGAGTTCTCTTATTTACAATAATATATGCATATTATTTTAGTCGAAATCATATAAATGTACACCTGTTCCTATTGACGCTATATACATTGTCAATAGGAAATAGTGGGCACGAATGAATTGTGTAATTATCAACATATTAGTATGATATTTATCTTTGATACAATATCATTATGTTAACTTGGAAAAATAATATCTATTAGGATTATCTGTTTGTGGCATAAAATTCAGTTTAGTTAGAGTCCAACAGTCCAAGCTGTTAAAACAGATTAGTCTTTCACTAAGGTAAGTTTGGATTAGAGAGAAAAACTTTTAATACCTATAGTGTTAATTTTCTTACATAATAACTTTTCTCCTAATATAGATTGACGTATTATAAAGTCACAACTTGAATATTCCGACACATTATAAATCATCTTACTAAATATGCATCGATCATAAATTAAACCACCCACTTTTAAGCAATCAATTAGACTCCAAAACTCCTGACTCTGGGGGTCTTAGATGAATCTAGAAACTTTGATACTTGTAACCACGACAGATACTGGAATATGTATATAGGAACTCCAACAAAAATCAACAAATGTTAACAGCGTGTAATTGCCATTCCCCTTTTTAGAAAAACATGTCAAATTTATTGAATAAAGTATCTGACTATTTATCACTTTTGGTAAAAATCAGTTACATAAAACACACAAATAATATATTTGCTAAACATGGCCAGAAATCAATTGTGTCAAACCACTTTCTATTTGAACAAGCATGTAGAACAAAGTTAAGAGATGTTGTATTCGTTTATATATAATGCGATGGAGGCGCCTGGTTTTCTTTATTATTTGATTATCTACACTCATAATGTACGTTTAAGTAAAATTTCTTTGCATGTCCTAACAAAGACTACTTGCAGTTTGTAGGAACATCGTCTTATAGTGATAAAAAAATACTTCTCAACAACGTAAAGTGCTTTTGGAGTGATATTTTATTATACTTACGTCAGGGCAATGTTATCTTTCATATTTTCTCAACTCGTCTCATCTTTTTCTCATCCGTAATAAGATTTTGTATATAAAACACACATATAATATATATGTAGAGAAATGTCTTTTTATTCAGAAAGAACATATTGTTTGTGAAAGCTAAAAACGCTAAACTATTTGTGCGAAATACAAAAATCAACCATCAACGCGGTTACTTGAGAAAAGTTCAACAATGCGGTGGAGTTTTTGATTGATGAATGCTTGTCGACGATAAAAATGTCACACTCACTTTCTACAGAAGACCGAGATGTTGTCGTGATTCAATTCTATCACTTCAGCGTATATTATCGTTACATAACATCAGTCATTTATATCTATTTTTGGTTATGTAGAGGAAGTTATATAACTATATGTAAAACAAAACATAAATTTGGAACGTGTATTTTGCACGATAAGTTTTAAGAAGAAGAGCCGAAGCTTTTAGTATGTTAGATCCAACTGAAAAGTTTCCCTTCTGTGAGATGTGGAATGTCAAAGTTTCTCGAGCTACAGAAATTTGTAGAAAAAGGTGCCAATGATGTAATAAGTATATTATTTCAGCAAGGATGTGCCATCTGATGAATCAATCAATCATTATGATTCTTCTAATACAATATCTTATGTTTAACATACACTGAGTGCTTTAGTTTGAAGAAAAGACTTTGATAAACTCGGTGTATTATCTTAAATTTTTAAACTTAACAAATTAAGGATTATGATGGAAGAATTGGATGAAAAGTCTATATTGCTCATACTTATACACATTAATATTTGCTAAGTTATAAGTGTGCTTCTAAAATGGAAATGTTAATGATTTAAATCTGTACTAGGCTATGCTTATACAGTGTATATTCTCTTAACTTTGGAAAATAATATATATTATGTAATGTGTGAGGGAAGTAGGATGGTAGGATCAAACTTTTGCCAACCATTTTAACGCCATGAACAGACACGTCAAAGTTTTTGCATTAATTTTTTTGATAGTCTTTGGGAAATCGATTTCACATGATAAAATTGCACCTGTTTTACACATAAATTAGGTGCTCCTAGTAATAATAAATTCAGCTTCGTCCGCCTATTTTATCTCTGTCAAGCGTAATGCATGTCTAATGTATGACTTTAAGGAAAATTCTACAGTATATTAAATACTCAGGTTTATTTCCTTATCCTTGCTTTGTCCAGCAAAGATGGGAGAAATGGCTCATAAATTTTCCTCATGAGAAACATTTTCGTTAGAAAATTTCTCTCATATGACATTAACTGGAAAATATATGTCAGTCTTTTCCACTGGGAAAACTCTCCAGCACTAATGTGTGAGGGAAAATTGTAAGGCTATACACCCAAATTTCCCCGTATTCGATGTCTCTCCCCTTCAAGCAACCAATTCGATGTTTCATCCTTCAAACATGCGCAGGGGTTAAAATTGTGTTTCTTTTTACATATATACATATTCATGTGCAAATACATGGACACCTATACATTTACACATCACCATATAGTTAGACTGAAAGCTCTTCGAGAGGTTTCCTCTTCTTAAAATAAAAATGCGAAACTCGTATACGATAATTGTATTGCCGGTTATTCTGCATATACTACATGTCAACATATACGGAGTTGTATTAATAAAGACACAATTTCCCAAATTCACTTCGTGCGTGACACAGAAAAGAAAATGGTCTATCATTTAAATTTAAAGTAATAAGCCACAATTTTGAGTCTGCAAAATACGAAACAGTATAACAAAAAATAATTAAAATAATATATTCTCTGGTCAAGTGTAAAATAAATTCAAAATATGAGAAAGGGTTGTTTTGGGGCAAAAGCGAGCCGTACGATTGAGCACCAGAAGCACAACTCAATAAAACGTGACAAGACTCCATAATACTCTCTTATTGCTCAATGCATGTGCAACAAAGAGATTATATATTGTGTAAATATTTTAGCATCTCTATTGAGAGAGAATAGGGATTCTTTCGTCCAATATTTGAATGAAACATGCTACATCAATATTTTGTCTCCATTACATAGCGATGAAAACAGTGTTTATATCATTTTCGTGTATGGTCTCCACTTTATCCGTATACATCATGGAATTCCATAAGAAAGGACCTCCTTATCCAAAAGGAACTCCAGTCGAATAATTTATAGCTATTTATGTAATATTGTATCTTGATCACGTTCTTATATGTGAAGGTAGCCTAGAAATCTTATAATCTGTAAAATGTGTCTCTATGAGTTATACTCGTGTATTTGGCAATAAATTTAATCTGAAGCACTATGTACATATATATGGAGAACTGTGTGCAGTCTCTTGGGAATTACGTAAATTCTGGTAAATCTTGTAACTTCTTGAAACTATGTTTCGTAAGATGTTTGTACATAAAATGACTAAGATGTGTAAACTTGTAATTACTGGCAACACAACATTTGACGACTTGAAAAATTTCCAACACTCAGTCAAAATTTTCTAATGGTAACTATACTTCTGTTGAGAATACCAAATAAATACCAAAGCACCACAAAGTACATCAATCTTTGGAGAAATTTATGGGCCAAAGTTTCGATTAAATACAAAAGTTTATAAAGTACTCACACTTTGTCTTCTCCTTTTCGGCTTTTCTTCAGAACATGTTCAGTTCGTCGTGTATTTACTTTAGTGGAATGTTTTATGTACTTGTATCACAAGAGAACCTGAACAAATTGCCCATCAATCTCAAAGGATTCTTTGGCATTTATAAAGTAATATTGAGCTTCCTTCTATTGTTTACCTGAGATGTGGGGTAAGTGGACTGATGAATAGATTGTCGATAAAAAGCAATTCAAATAAGTTTAATAATACATTTTATTGCCGTTAAGTTCTAAACAGAGCCTTTTTACTATTTATTTCTCTTTTATTGTTATACAAGTATTAATTCAATATATAAATTTTAAACACT
>CAKKOB020000551.1:15462-45364 GCA_918844115.2 Phlebotomus perniciosus | reverse complement strand
TCTCAGTACAAAACTGAGATTATCGTGAGCATTCTGTGTTGAATCTCCAGCGCGTTAACTCACTGTTCAGTGTTATCTCGTGGCAACATGAAGTTTTCTCTTGAGGAGATAAATGACCTCCAGAGGCAGGATTTTGTAGAAGTCTTTAAAAATGTTGTTGAATGTTTCCCTGAATCTGCTCAAAGTGTATTTAATTCAGCTCCATTTGCCTCCTTTTCCGCCCTCTTGGACGCATTCCTGCAGCATCTGGAGCAACTGGATCCCCTTAGTGAGTTTTTTTCTTCATTTTAAATTTAAGGATTAGTTTTTGGGTAAATTTGCTTGTTTGTGATAATTTTTTAATAGAGAAGCTGGAGATTGTGAAGCTTCATCCTCATTTGGTGCCAGAAATCAATAAGGAGGATATCACTGAGGAATCAGCTTCCGAACAATCCACTGTGGGTCTCAATCGCATCACAGATGCTGAGAAGAAGGCCATCTTGAGGGCTTCAATTGAGAATTACTGGAAGAAATTCAATTTTCCCTTTGTGATCTGCGTGAGGGAGTGCCGGAGCACCGATGATATCATCAAGGCTGTCCAGGAGAGAGTGTCCAGGACGCCCGAAGAGGAAGTCCAGGTGGCCTTTGAGCACGTGAAGAAGATAACATCTCTGAGAATAGCTGACATTGTTCAACATTGAGGAAATTTTTTGTTCGATAAAGTATTGTTTTATTACTCCTTTTTCTCGTGAATGTTTTACACTATTAAATGTGTTTTTTTTTGCGTACACCGTACAGATACAAAATATACTCTTTTTCTTCACCTTGCATTGCCATCATTTCTAATACAAAAAAAGAAAAAAAAAGGTTGATTTTTGTGCTCAACAGAAAATCTCTGGTTGTGAGATTTTTTAATTAATCAAAAAATGATTTTGGGATTATATTTACAACGAAAATTGCACATTTATATAGATTTTAGCTCTTTCGATTTTCCTTATGTAAAGAAATTCTGGGGGACGGGATGAGATACTTAAAATATTATTTTACTTGAGTATAAACTACAAACTAGTATTTTCTTTTAAATATATCTAATCGATAGAAATATAATAAGTAGAAGGGGGGAAATGTGAAGGATTTTCTCAACAGATTTCTTTTGCCAATGCCTATTAGCTGGATTTTTTTTTAAATAATTTTTATTTACCTAAAAATATTCCTCCTCACTCTTTTTGTGTTTGTTTGTTAAATAAATGCCGCACATCCGAAAGAAGTGACGTGAAAAATTGTTAACAATAAAGAGAAGAAAAAACAATGAATGATTTCTGTAACTCCTAAAATTTACAAGGCAAAACCTTAGAATTAACAATTCTTAAGTAATATTTTTTTTAGAATTCGTTTTTCTCGTAATTTTCCGTTTATTTAGGTTAATAGTTTTTCTTTTTCTTTTTGTGTTTGTGTGGAAAAAACTCTCTCAAATTGTGATTTTATATGTGCACTTATCTCCTCCGGATTGAGCTCCAGAAGAGCTGTCCAGCAGATAAATAATGTCCAAAAAGATCTCACTATAAAGATACTAATTAATCGTTAGGGTCATCAATTGAAATTTGAATAGCTAGTGTTATCACTAAAGAATCTCATATTTTTCCTCTGCTCTCTCTCTCTCGCCCTCTCGCTCTCTCCGTTTGGGGAATCAGATGAGGGCGCCCGCCGAGGCGGCTGGCTGACTCACTTGGGGCCCGTGTAGGTGTTGTCCGGGGGTGGAGGGTGGCGGTGGTGTCATCCCGAAGTGACTGTGATGGAGGGAGTGCGCGTGGAGACTCATGGGACCCATGCTCATGCTCATGGCGCTCATCTGATGCAAGGCCGGATGCTGCAGGTGCAGTGGCTCAATCTTGGGCTTCGTCTCCATAATACCCAGGCCACTTGAGTGATTCTGTCCCACCGACGGATTGGATTCGTGCTTCTTGGTCTGTTTGCGCTCTTTTGCGCGCCGATTCTGAAACCATATCTTCACTTGGCGCTCAGACAGCGACAGTGACTGTGCCAATTCTGTCTTCCGGCGGATTGTAATGTATTTTGAGGTGTGATATTCCTTCTCGAGTTCCAGACGCTGAAAATCTGTGTACACCACGCGATATTTGTCCTTCGTCCGGGTCTTGCCTGTAAAATGAGAAAAAAATAAAACTAACATTAATTTTTATGCCTATACCTATGTGGAAATTATTATAGATAATTTAGATTTACAAAAATTATGAAAATCAATTAAATATGAATATTCAACAGAAAAGATTTGCCAATAATTTAAGTTTTTAGCTCTTTCAAACCATCATCAGTATTGATTCAGTCTCAGCAGACTCTAAGCGGTTCAAGATAGAAAAATAGTATTTATAGATGACCCCCCCCCTTCTATTCATTCCTATGTCTATATTTTCTTCGAGAAAATTGCAAATAAACGAAATTCCAATAATAAATTAGCTATTTTTTCTTACATTTTGTTTAGGATTGATAAATCGAGCGTATATATTCTCAAAAGGATTTATTGAATGCCTTCATAAATAATCGGAAAAATAGAAACTAGATCAAGATTAAGAATGAGTGCGATTTTGATTATTCACGATCTCCTATGATTTTGATGTAAAGAAATCAAAATAAAATTTTACGACAAGTTTAAATTTATGGAGCAAAATAACCACCAATAAATTATTAAAGTTTTTTTATTATTTAATCGAGTTATTCAAACGGATTTCAATTCTTTTCAATTCTAGCTTTTAAGACAGAACTTGTACTGCTTGTACTACTTTTCAAACGCTTAACCCTTGGAGGACTATCGATTCTTATATGACCCATAAAGAAATTAATTTTTTTCCAATATTTTCCACTCTTCAATTTTTCTCTCTACTGAATACTAATACTCTACTAATGAATACTATAAAGATGTACCATTCAAGGAAAAATGTAGATTGGATCTCCGGTTTTCCCTGGAAAATTATTTATTAAAGTGCAAAAATAGAGAGTTTTTAAAATATTGCTCACAAAAATGTATTTGCGTTTTCATAAAAATTATCATTTTCAGAAAAATTAATAAATTCATAAATTTTCCGGAAAACGCGATATTGGCCATTTTCAGCCAGTTTTTTTCAGTGTTCTGAACAGTTTTAAAAAATTTCGTAAATCTACAAGGTCTTATTACGATCCCAATAAAGAAATAATAATAGCACAGATCAACTCCGCAATGACCAGCAGCCGCAGTCCTCAAAGGGTTAAAAGAATTAAATATTAGGAGATTTCTACTACTTCATGTGTCCAAATAGGGGAAACCGTAGCTAATTAGCAAGCAAATGCAATTTTAACTTGGCTTGTTTTTTTGTCGAAAATATATAAAGTGAAATTATATACCTAAGTTTTTCATTGGCTGCATAAAAATGTTTGATTTACATATAACTGGAAAACCTCAGAGTTTTTCTGGATGGGAAAATCGACACATTACAGCCCCGATCCGGGGCATATTTAGACAACTTCTTAAATTCATTGGACATACCAAAACTGTATTTACGTTATTCCTAATTTCATTAAACAATGGTTTATCTGAGTTGCTCAAAAGTCGCTCTAAAATCAACATAACATATATCATGTTTATAATTTTTCAATAATTTTTAAAAAATATATTATTAATACACAAAAATATTCTTATAAATGTTGAGATAATAAGAAGAATGATAAAATTTTAGATTATGCTTCATCTAACACAGAATTGCAAAGCCCAAATACTTTGATTTTGCCTTTACATCTCTCACACTGCTCACACTTTAATTCATTGATTTTCTTCTTTTGCTTTTATTAGAGATGAGTTTTCACCACCCCAGTTAATCGCTCTTTTAGACATTGAGAAATATGTATATGGCACAGATAGAAGAGAAATCTTGTGTATTTGATTGAGTTGATGAAAAATGATGGGCAAGATTAATTGAAATGTGTGACTTTTTCGCGTGCGATGTGGAAAAACAACATTCGGAGGAGAAATCCAACATGCAGGTATGAAATCTGAAAGTATTTTTGGATTTTATTTTATCACAGAAAAAAAGAAGAAAAGAGAGAAAAAATTTCAAGCGTTTTTCACTTCAAAGTGGCCGCCATCATTAATCCACACTTGATAAGCAGTTACGGGTTAAATATCAGTTTGGATAGCGTATGGGGTGATAAAGTTTTTCGTTTGATTAATCGTATAGGTATTTGTGATGGAGGGAAAATGTGTTGATTGAGAGACAAAATAATATCGTGTCATACTTTTTTTTCTACTAGTATTCATACGATATACCCAGAACCACTCGAGAGTGTGGGTGGGGATTAAGCTCAAGTCTTGTCGATTTTTAGCGTTTCGAGAGGACAAATTATTTGGGGGCAATTTGTGTGAGAGACGCTCCCTAGTTTTCCCCAAAATTGACGCACTTTTCCGTCATAGTGGAGAGGAAAGAGCAAAAAATCAGGGTGGGTGTGGAAATGAGGGCGAACTCAATGGGCAGACAAGAAATCGAGGATCGTGCAAATAGTCGTGGGTTTTTATCTAAATTGTGCGCAATTGTTGCCGGTGTCTATGATGTTGAATTGTTCCTCAATGGACTTTTAATTGCTAATCAATTTTTTTTCCTCGCAGCTCTATAAATTGACTCTCCGCTATAGATAAATCCTTTTTCATTGATTCCGACACAAGAACACGCGGATTTTTACGCACACGCGGCGTTGTTTAAGAGAATTTTTTATTGATTAAAAAATCACTTTTCAATGGCACATCAATAAAATAACACTCATTTATTGTGCACTTCAAATATCACGGAATCGGGGCATTTGTGAATCGTTTTTCAGCCTTTTCTTGCTCTCTTTCACGTTGCAATGGAAAAGTATAAATGAGAAGGAAGGAATAATTTCATGGGATATTGGATGGTTTAATATTTAATTTCTCAACAAACACTGGAAAAGGTTTCTCGGTTTCTCTCTGTTTCTCTCACTTCGTGGCTCTATAAGAATTTTTTTTTTTAATTTTTGATAAGAGAGGGTACAAACTTCCTTATCACTTGTTACTTTTGTTAACCTAGGTTTTAGGGCGCATTTATTTTGGTTATAGGATTGTGTTGAGCTGGAAGAATAAGAAACAGAATTGTCTCGCAGTTGAGAAGAGAAAAGGTGTGTGTATTTCTCAAAATGCAAACACATAAATCCATCTTTTATACCATCTATTAGCTCACTTTTCTTGGCACTTTTTGTCTTTCCTGAGCCATGAAAAATCTCATTATCACCTGAGAATCTTCTGAATATACAGAATGAGGATGCTCTTGGAAATGGATGTTTCAACCGCTAAAGACATGAGAGTGAGTGTCAAAAGCTTGCCACTAAAGAAAAATTAGGCATTTTAATTTATTTTTTTTCATCTCTCACCCATTCATACTCATTGCACTCAATTTGATACTATGTGCTAAAGATTTCTAACTATTTGACGAGCGAAAGGGGATTTAGATTCCCTCACCATTTGTCACTTTATTCATATCTCTCTCTGGGGTAAAATTATACCAATTGCATTTGTTCTCGATGCGTGATTTCATTTCTCGCCTCTGAAAACCCGGAAAAAAAGAATAAATATACAGTACATGGTGATTCATACAGACTCACACGGAAGGTAATCACTCTGCAGATGAAAATGACAAAATTACACAATAGCGCGGACTCAGATTTTTTTGTCAGAGTAAATATTTTTCTCGGCATTAAGAACTTTTATTGCTATTCCATTTATTTGGTTGCTGTAGTCCGTGAAATGATTCAATTATGCGTCGTTTTTATAGTCTCTCCATTTTTTTCAGTCTCAGAAAAATTTTTATACCACGTGCTCTAATGCGGGGACTTTTCTCATTTTTTGGGCTAGTGGATTAGGAAGATACATTAGTCTATTTATAGATGTGCAAATAGATCTAAGGGTTAATTTTAGAGCTGATTTTGCGTATAAGAGAGATTAGATGTAAGCGAATTTTGTGACCCATTCTGCGAAATGACTCATTGACTCCTTTTATGAAATAAATTGATAATATTAGGGGAGAGAGGGACACCATTGATCGGCAATTTGATGTTTGACTTTGGGGCAGTTTTTCAGAAAAGTCGGAAGTCGGATTGGAAATCTGTTTAGCTTTTGGACTTTTCTTAGGTATTGACTTTATAAAACAGGTTTGGTTAGGTCTGGAAAATAAAAGGGTTTTTCTGGAAAATGGATAAATTAAAAAATGACATTTTGATCTAAGAACAATTATATTATATATTAACAATCATCCTTATTCCATCTTTCAATTTATAGTAATTTAGACTAAATCATTTCAAAAATTAAAAAATAAAAAGCTTTGATCGAAGTTGCCCTTCTCTCCCCTATGCAAAATATTTAGTTTGATTCTCTTTTAACTCTTACAGATATTCGTATCATATATGATACACATAATTATTTTAGAGATTATCCGAGTTTTTCATATTTCACTAGTTTTCTCTAGATTTTCCGTAAAATCTCTTGCATGTTTGAAAAATCTAAACTTTTTACGATCAAAAAGTTCAATGAATTATTTGCAAACAGATTTAAAAGTAAAATGTTTCAAAAAAGAATTTTCAAGGAAGGATGATTCTTGAACTCTACTGAACTTGGAAATGTATAAATTTTGCTTTAAAATTCATATACCTATGGAGTGAAGGATTATTTTTAATCATTTTTACATATGTACCAAAATATCTTTTCTAATCAAATTTATAAACATCTTTTTAAGCCTAATCTGTTTCATCCTTGTTCCATTAATCTTTGTTACTAAAACCTTTACGCAACACTTGATGGGTAAACTTGCACAATATTTTCAACTAAAATTTTCAAACCTTTCTAATTGGCACATATTAAATCATTGGTTGTCTATAAGGCAATTTAGGTTTTTTCTGCTTCTTAATTGAGCCACATAATTAACTAATGGTGGCGTAATTTTAACATCCTGTACTGTATATGTTTTATCTCCGCAATCGAGCAATTATTCCCCGAAATTTCAATGTATGTGGGCAAAATTCAAGTGCATATGGATGAAATGATACCAATTTACAATTGATACACTCTGTAAATAATAGGGGAAGGGATGTTGTTAGTGCCTTCCCTGGCAAACCACACAGGAGGAGTGAGAGTGAAAAATGGCTCAAAAGATGGTGTGAGGTTGAAAATTTAGGAGTGCTGTTTTTGTGTTGACTTCAGCAAAGAGGGTTTATTCATTACACGCTGTGGGAGCTCTTCTTGATCCCTTTATGCACTCTTAAGGCTCTATCATACACACAATTTTCCCGCCAACAATTGTCTGGGGAGAAATTGGCCAGTCTTCGAGGGCGGGAGTTATGTAACGCTGAAGGTTGTGTATCTTATTCTTAAAGCTCACCCTCTTAGAAAAAAACTTGGTGCAAACTTCCAGTGAACTTAAGAGAGACATCAAGAAGGAAGACAAAAAAAAGCCACAGAAAAGCGTCACACAAAAGTATGACAATTTGTATGTAAAGCGAGACACTGGTGACAATTTTCACGAGTCTATTTGTCTTCCTAAGAGACAAATATGATGTCTTTAGAACGTGTTGAGAATAATCTTTTTGTCACACCAACTGATTTTCACGGCAGTGGCATGAAACCATAAATTGAGAATGTATGGCGGGAAAAAGAATAGTAGGAGAGGGATTGGATGTGGAACGGAAAACAGTGCAGGAGAAAGATGATGAAGGAAGTTTCTTTTTTTCTCTCTTTGTGCCACTTTTGTCCCACAGGAGGAACCAGAACGAATTTCAACGGAGTTTTTGAGGCGAAAAACTTGGCAGAAGAACAAAAAGCTATCGATCACGGGGGTAATTTATGGGTTTTCGAAGGGTGATCCGATTGACTTTTCAACACACTGTCCAAACGTTTACACCATTATCTCATGTTGCTTCCCAAACACAAGCTGTGGGTGGACAAAGGTGTTCCGTGGCTGAGGGAAGCCCTGCCCATAAATAAATAGTGTTGCAAAAGGTCTCAATCTCGTTATAAGGGTGCGCAAAATGGTCATAATTTTCTCAAAATGTTATTTACCAAATGATTGGCTAGCGCCAGAAACTTATAATCATTCCCTGGATATGAATAAAATATTCATAATTATTTTCATCATAATAATAATATTAGTTTTAAGATGAAAAGATTAAAATCGTCTAATTTTTTAACATATAAAAAATTAAAAATTTTCATACAATTTTTTTTTAAATTTCAAAGAGATCATTTTGGGTAATAAGAGTCTAATTAAGACTCCAAGCTAGAACTGTATAGATTCAATACTTTTCGACAAACTTTTGAAACAGATAACAAAACTTTTGTTCTTAAAATTATCTTTTAAATGAATTGTAATTCACTATTAGATCCTCCAAACCGTGATTTACGGAAATGACGAAAAGGGACTATTAATAGTTGCAAAATCATATTTTTTAAGGTATGGTAGCCCAAAATTCCTAGAAAATCACCTGTAATTTATTGAGAAAAATTGTATCAAAGCTTCTTTCAAAAAATTCATTTCAATCAGAGGTTAATCCTCCTTATCTTGAAGATAAATCCTTACCCCCTATCCTCCCTATTAATAAGAGCTGACTTCTCTTAATTCAATTAATTAACAGTCTATTCCCAATACAGGTTCAATCAATATTATTGATATTGAAAAACCAATATAACCAAAATATGAACTGACTTGAACAATTCATGCTGCCAAATCTTTATCATATATCGTTCAATCTTCTTGGGATTTTCCAATTTTATTGACTCAGGTATTCTTTCTTTCACTTCCTGAGGGCAGATTTTCTGTTGATTGCTTGCTCTCTTTAACACACATCCACCGCCAAAAAGTGCATAAAGAACATTATTTTTCTTAGCTTTGATTGAAATGCAAGACGCATAATTTAAATAATACAAATCTCCATGCAAATAATTCCGATTTATTGAGCCACTTTCTTCCAATATATTGGGGATTTTCAGTCGTTTGTTGGATGTGTGCTGTGGCGTTTGATAAAACGACAAAGGAAAGCCGATTGATTGATAATAAGCTCACCACTTTGTGAGTGTTCAAACAACTTGGTAAATCCCTATTTCTCACCGTAAGAAACCTCTTTGAGCATTTGCTTTTTCCTGAGAAATTCCTCCTTTTATGAAAAATTTTTGTGCATGAGAATCGTGCGGGTCGTCTTCAAGGGTCAATTTTTGGGTTTTATGGTGGGTGAGAGAGAATTTTCACTAAGAGTAAAATTTCCACCCCAGAAAAATGACGAAAAGATCCTTGGACGATGATGGCTAGAAATTACTTGTCGAAATAGTGGGGTCTCTAAAACTTCAAAAGTGCCGCAAAAAGATTTTTATGAATTTTTATTGCAGGCGACCTGCAAAACTTTTCTCTCCCTACCTCACCCATCTTTTTGCCTCTTCATCTCTTTTTCTGTCTCTTTCGCTCTTTGTAATCTATTTTGGTCCTCTTAGCCCATGTTAAGGAAAGTTGAGAGTCTTTGGACTATGAGGGTGTGAAGAAGATTTCTCTCTAAAGTCTAATGGTTCAGAAGATCCTCAGAAAAGTTACCTGAGGGATGGAAAAAGTGAAAATAGAAGTTTATTGCGATATTCTGGGTTGATGTTTTGCATGAGGGAATTTTTAGTTGTTGCCATTTCCTGGAAAAGTGAGGAAATTGAGGGTTTTTTTTCTATGTGGTCTCTTTGAGTCACGCCGACGGGCGTTTCACCGGAACACCAAGAACATAAAAGCTCGCGCTTAGAAGCTTCATGTATTTGCAGAATAATTATCAAGTCAATTCTAAAATTACAATTAGAATGGAATTTTTTGTAAATATACTCTTCCCACCGAGATATTTAACCAATGAGGCATTTAATTAGTCAACCGCCATTTCGTGTCTTCAGGAATGTGAAGAAGATGAAAAAAATGTAGAGAAGTAACAAGCTGGTATTCTTTTCCTTTTTTTCTTGTCTTGTTTGTGCCATAAAAGTTGAGAAAATAAGACGACGTCATGCAATAGCTTTTTTATAATTTATATCTCAATTTTCGACTCTTTTTTCCCCCACATCTTCATTGTCTCGAAAAACCCGAGAGATCTCTCGAAGGTGATCAATAAAAAGCCATCTGACGATTCCCTCGTCGTTAGAAGGCGGTCAAGAAAGGAGGCTTCTTGGTTCGCGCGGGAACCAACCATCGAGGAACATGTTAATTAATCAAAATAGCTCTTTCGATAAAAATTTCAGGCTCTCCTCATTTTTTCCCCACACTGTCGGATACACGATAAACCTCTCTTGATTTGAAAAGAGAATTTACAAGTTGGAAGGAGAATGCGAGATGAATATTGAGAAACACGCGATTGGACGTCAGATGCTTCCATTTTCATTTTATGCTTTAGCGTTATTTTTTTTTTCTTCCACCCAACATTTCATGTAATATATTGGGAGGTTTTATGACGAAAATGGCCGACCACGTATCGTAGCATTAAATAAAATGCTAGAGACCTTTTTGTATCATCGATGGTTGGAGCGCATTTCGTGGGCACGAAGAGGCTCACATCGCGATGATTGCGTGACTGTTGGCCAAAGAAACGGGGAGGGAAAAAAATGTACATGAAATGAGATACTTATCTCTCCTTTTTTCCATCATTCTACACTCAGTGTGTACTCACTATGTAATAAATAATACATGAACTCATGGGCAAGAGTCGGAGAGAGCGAGTTTCATTTCCATCAAATGAATTTTTGGGCGTTTTGGCATGGGTTGAAATGCTCCAATTTAGGGGCAGTTAAGTAAGAGAATCTTTTGAGATTATGAGGGATTTAGGTTTCTTTTGTTAAGTTTTGATTCTGTTCTTATTTTGCTTCGATTAGCTTCCTGAATTTTTGGAACCAAAAATTTCTTTATTAGGTATTGTCTAAACTTATTTGTAGAAGGCAAGTTAGATATAGGATCATTAGGGCTTGGTTAATTTCGTTAAAACTTCGTTTAAATCCAAGTCTTTATTTATTTTTCAATTCATTGAATTTAAGTGAATTGAATGAAAAACGGTTTAAGTAATTTTTTTTTACTTGAATTTCCGCCCGTTAAGTTCGTTTTTCGTTTATGTTTCGTTTAAATTCTTTACATATTTACCATTCTTTTCTTACATGAAAAATTTAATTGATATAATAGAATATCGTGTCTCAAATAACAGTGGTATCCCATTTTGTACAGTTTACCGCCTCTCCGATTTAAAATTCCGCCCAAAATCGCATTTCATGATCTTTCTCGACTGAGTTGGTTTTCCAAGCGTGGAAAATGAACTCCAAAACCTGTGTTTTTCTCAAAAATAAAAAAAAATCCAAAAAAAAACACGCCAAACACATGCAACAATGCCCAATTGTGGCCACTTCTCTTGGACATTCATCATGGATAATGATCACACAACCGCTTCTTTTCCGTCTCTGCCTTCAGACCATTTTCTCTCTCAGAGTGCAATAAATTTTTAATTTAATTTTCGAAAGTTAATATCTCAACACTCAGACACGAAGAAACATCCAACTTCATCGTGCTTATGAATTTTTCACCACAATTATGTTGCAAATAACCCCAGTAATAAGAGGTAATACTTAATGAGGATGGTAAAAGCACAGCCAGTCACGTATATAAATAAAACATAGAATTTTTTTCTCTCTAGCATGAAAAAATACTACTTCAGTGCACTAATTAAGGCGAGAAAGGAGCAAATAAATTGTAAGCATATATAAAGAGAGTATATATAGTGGAAAATGTGTCCATGCAAAGTGAAATTCTCTGGCATAGAAAAAAAAAGAATTTTTACAGCTCCAGCCAAAATGGGAACATGAAAAAATATATGGAGAAAATTCACGCAAGAAACAACTTAATGGCTTTTGATAAAATGAATTATAGAAAAAAAGAGGGTGGAAGAGAGAAATTTTGAGAATTCGTGCAAGTTTTTCTTTCATACCACTTGGATCCAGAGGTGAAAAATCTTGCAGTGAAGGTGCAGAGCAAATGTTGACTCGTCCTTAAATTAACAAATTAATCACGCATTAATGGTGGATTATTACAAAAGACAAGCTTATCGTGTAAGGAAATAAAAAAAAATTGTTTAAGAAAAGCTCATGGAATGTGATGGAGATAGTTGAGAAGTTTGATAGGGAGCGAAAAAAAAGAAACTCTCCACCACTTATTTATAGTAAGTAAACATTATCATACATTATCAGAATAATAACAGCCGAGATTCAAAAATATTATTTAGTGACTGCAAAATTTATTGACTGTTTATTGCTTTATTGGAGCGCAATTAAGGAGCACATTGTGAGCATTTGCTGACAATAAATTACTCGGTTTTTTCTCCTAGACAAATCACAACATTTCAGGCATATGAGCTTCGGGATCCCACTTGAAGTCAACATCTTCGCCCCCGCACCTAATTTATGAATATATTATTGCAAATTAAATATTTTATCTCCCATTCATGGTGGAGCAATGATAGGTAACGGTGTAGTCTTTTTTTCACTCGAGAGAGGAAAAATGGTTGGAGAGAGATGGAAAAATGTTTACAGAAATTTGGAAGAAGTGAAAAATGATTTTATGAACTCAACCAGATGGGAATATTATGGACATAGCCTGTATTTGTACAAATTACACCAAATTTATGCTGACCCTTCCATAATGTGCCAAACTTTTATGACAATTTGACTGAAATAGTTTTAGTCTCCAACATTTGGGATATTCTTCAGGTGATTTTACTACCCTCAATATAAAGCATGATTGCTTTATTGATTTTTCACATAGACTTTTTTTCCGGGTCAAATTGTCTCTAGAGATTGATTTTTTTCGATTTTTCCAGACACTTTGGCTCTCTCTCTCTCTGGGTAAGAAAAAATCCCTCTGTTGTTGGTTATAATTTATCAATGAGGTGAAAACTGTATGATCACCGACTTATCGGTATTTCGTGCGGTGTTGAGCTCGGCTTAACGTCCCTTCCCAAAACGTGATATAATATCATGGAAATAGCTGTTGAAGTCATGGTGTGTATGAAAGAAAATCCCGAACAATGTTTGAATTTTCGGCCGACACGTACTTTCCATGTGTAAAGTGTATTAATTGAATTTGGACTCTTTCTCAATCGCAATTTTCACTTGGTAGATAATTCTTTCATGGTTACTCAATAACACCAATCCATTTCATCTCAAGCTTGATTAAAATTGCACAAAGATTGTCTTTGATGATCGTCTATTAGGTTTAATTAAGGCTCTTTTCACTCTTTGACTGGCGGCTTAAAATGTATCGTTTCTCACATTTTAGTCACTCTTCTTTCGTCTATTGACCCAGAGAATACAGAGAGAAGTAATTTGCCTAATTTTCTCTGTCTTTGGAACTTTGAAAAAACAATGAGAACAAGAATATTCATATTATGTCATAAGATGGCATAATCTCACGAAAAATATGACTTTCTGTTAAGAAAAGTCGTAAAAATTCCTCCAATAGGTCATGATCAAAGGGACATCCTTTTATGTGTCCTGTCCCTTTTGAGGAATGAAGAGTGAAAATCTAAATTTTATTTGCCATCAAATGTACAGGTAAAAAATTATATGGGAATGTTGGAGGCGAGACTTGAGACCGTAAAAAAACAAGAGACACAATGAAAAAGTATTTCCTATTTATTATTTTGAGTCTGGGGTTGGCAAAGATTGAGATATAAAGCTTTTAGGATCATCCCAAATGTCTCAATAACAGTGCGTGTGTGTCAATAAAAATTATTATTGCTCTTTTATTTCTCACTCTCTCAGGTGATTTATGCATTTTCTGTCTCGTTGTAACCCTCAGAATTGAGAAATTAAATCCCCATCTCTCCATCCACCTGAATTCTAAGCGCAAAACTATGTCAGGTAGAAAATAAGGGCATAATCTGCGGAGATAGTCCATCATCTGATTACATTGGCCATAAGCAATTGTCCACTTGTGATTCCTAAATAGCAATCACGGACGAATGGCACATAATTAAATTTATTGTTACGATGAGGCTTCCCTCAAAGTCAATAAATTAAAAGTCTTTCATGAGAGCAATTTTTCGGGGCAAATATTTCTACCGTTTCGCGCGTGTGTCCATCCAGTTTCTCGCCCACCTCTCAATGAAACAATTAATGGATTTCCTTTCATTGCCCATTAATCGCTGAAGGCTTATCACCTCTCGTTTTTTTTTAATGCGTGATAGAGATCACCTCGTTCATCGCCGCTCTGACGCGGACTAAAATGCTATCATGCATTAAGTTTAATTCGCAAGAAACCAGAGAGATTACAAGACAAGGGCAATAATTCTTTCGACTCTCGAACACCCCGAAAAAAGCACTCGTGACAATCAATAAACTTTGGTGTGGGCAGACAAAGTGAGATGATAAACGCGCCATTTTCATACTTGAAAATCCATAATCCATTGAGGAGAGGGAATGCTCTGTGAGACCCATCACTCGAGAGATCGATGGTGTTTTCCCCGAATTAAATGAGGACATTTGGAAAGGGAGTCGATCATGGGGATTTCTAAGCTTTATTGATTTTATGAATTTATACATGGGCTTAATGAGTGATTTCGTGGCAATATCAATGAGTTTTCATCAATAAATCTGCTATTTTGGGAAAATTAAAAATGAAATAAAAAAGAACTGGTGTTTCTTTAAGGTTTTTCTTAAAAGAAATTAACTCTTTTATCTGCTTTATAAGATTTTGAGATTTTTTTTTTTAATTTAATCATTATAAAAGCATTGTACAAAAAATTTATTAGGTTGTTTTTTTTTTTTTTAAATTTCGAAAATAAAAATAAAACGTTTTTGACAAAATTTAAAAATCTTATGTCTGAAACTTTTTCCGACTTAAATTAGTTTATTTTATGCGTTCTTCCGGTTCTTGATCTTCATCAGCATAGTTTTTTTTTAAAGGCATTAAAAATATATTATTCAAAGAAATTGACAACGTAAAATTGTTTTGCAATTTTATAATAATTTGCCAATTATTGAGCAAATCTGATTTTTGAATCTTGTAATTAGTCGTCTTTTGTGATTAGTTGTCTTTTGAATTCGAATAAAAATTAAGATCTTTAAATAAACTTCTTAATTCTCATTTTGGAGAGTTAACTATCTCAGAATTAGATTTCTTATTTTGGAATTGTTATTTTTTGTTTAGAAAAAAAAAACTTTTGTAGGTAGGTAGATATTTGTTTTTATTTCGTTAAAAAGCTAATAATTTTTTTAATAAACCTTTTTGTATCTAAATCAATTTTATTTTGGTTGTCTATTTGAGTAATTTGAAGATTTTGTGAATGTCCTTTATAAGAAGAACGTTCTCAAATTTTTCTGTTAAAGATTATCTTTTTTGGCTTAAAACAGATATGTAGGAAGAAGAATATTTATGTGGATATGCAAACTCTGAAGTTTCTAGCATTTTAAGTTAGTTATCAAAAGACAATTAAAACAAAATAATAACAAATTGTAGGTAAGGGCAAAAATAGATCATAAATTGTTGTTTAATATTTTTTACTCTTAGAAAAATTATCTGAATTTTCGATCTATCGAATATATTCTGCAACAAAGGAGTGTAATAATTGAATTACCTGGATTCGTCTGATTCTGGTAAGATGTCTTCTTCATCCATTCATATGGACTTTTCACGGGCGCCGGGCGAGACACCGTGTGCGGTGATCCGGCTCCATTGGGTGCTCCTGGGCTGGACATCTCACTCCCGGACACTGTGATGGGTGGCGAGGGAATACTGGTGAGTCCATCGGTGCTGATATGTTCCGCCGCCGCCTGACCCATGCCGCCGGATGCGCCATGGCTGAGATGGAGGCCTGGGGTGCCGCTGCTCGTGCCACTGGATGCACTCTGGTGCAGCAGGCTATTTTGTGGTGTGGAAAAATTGTCGTGGCTAGGCCAGTCGGGACTGCCCTGGTGGAACATGGCATGATGGGTGTAGTACATCGGCTGTGCCTGGGCGTCGGAGTCGGGTCCGAAGAGTTGGGCATTTGGGGGCTGATGGTAGTTTGGGGCGTACCAGTGATTCGGCGCCGGATAGAGGTTGGTGCACGGATTCTTGGGATACATTGTCAAGGAATTGTAGTACGACACCATTTCCGTTTCAGTTTTTCTTTAGTTGACACGTATTTCCCGGATCATTCACTCGGATGTTCACTTGTGCAACGGAATTAATTATACAACAAAAAAAAATATTTTCTGGTAGGTTCCTGAGGAGATTTAGGGTCAGATTGTCACGGACACTTCTTTTACACAAATCCATTCATCTCGATGCTGTTGACACAAATAATTAGGCGCAAACACTGAATTAATATTTAATCACTGCGTGAACAATTATTAGATGTTGCTGATGGCAGGCCTGAGACGGGATTCTCTTGATCTCACATTGGCAAAGGCGAACGACCAACCATGTCAGTGTTCACAGCTCAACTGGCGTGAGACGCGATGGGAGATTGCGTGAGCCAGGGCAGTGGGAATGATGGTATGAATAGGTGGAGCCATTCTCTTGACTTCTCAGCCAATCGCCTAACTGGAAATGCTTCAATGTGGCCGACATTGCTGAGGAGTTGGAAACCAATGGTTGATTTCTGTGGGTGACAGACTTTTTGATAGCAATCCGCTGAGTATATTTCTCCCCTTGTTATCTTCCCACTTGCATGAGGCGCAACAGACAGGATTGCCCATTCAATATTCAATTGACTTTTTTTCTCTTTATGCCAAAAATCACTCATTCACTTTGCTCACTTTTTTTCTGGTGTACAAAACACCTTAATTTAACCATTAAGTCTAGAAGATTTTAAGCTCCTGGATTTGGGAAAAACCCAAAAGGCGCACAAGGGACAGAACGGGGCCAACACTTTTACTGCCCCAGGTCGACTTTTATGCATAAAAATTATTACCTAAAATTTCTCCTGGAATATAAAAATGCGAAACTTGTATTGTTTTCACGCAGATAATCCTATTTTGGGTCTTTTGTCCATCACTCTTGTACACGCATATGCAGAATTTTGGAAACCCTACTAAATTGTGCCATATAATTTGCATGTGCTCCAGGTAGAGGAGTTCTCTTTCTCTCTGCCTGAAAAATCCTTGGGAGATCGAAAAACACGTTGTCTAGCAGTATTTAACTGTAAAATTACAGAACAAAATAATATTCTTTTCTAAAATTAATTAAGCAAAATTTCATGATGTTTTGGGTGATTTCAGGATGGGCAGTCAATAATGCCCCTAGTGCCTTATGAGTGGGGAGAAAGGTGTCTCATGGTGTGTTTTTGTGTATGAAAATTCCTTCTAAATTTATGACTAGAGACTCGAGCCTTGAAGGCACCCATTGGAAATACAAACAAATAAAACCACTATGAGATGTTTTAACTAACAACTATAGCCTCAAATCATTACCAGCAGATTATTTATTTACTCATGAGACATTTCAGCATGAAAAGGGGTTAATTGAATGGTATAATATTGCTTTAGTTCAAATATAATTGTATTAAGAGGGTTTCGAAGCATTTGTTGAGGGATAAAGGCGGATAAAGTTTTATTAAGAAGTGTATGTGCGACTGTTATTGAGTGATTAATTTTCTCAAAAATTTAATTTTTTCATTAGATTAATTAAGTATAAAATTTCAAAAGTATTTTTAAATTAAACAAGATCTCGATGCACATTTGTTAAAAAATAGTAAATTTACAATTTTAGTTTTTTGAAAAAAAAAAATATTTGTTAACTTTTTATTTTTTTTTCTAAAAAA
Organism: Phlebotomus perniciosus; assembly: GCA_918844115.2. NCBI lineage: Eukaryota > Metazoa > Arthropoda > Insecta > Diptera > Psychodidae > Phlebotomus > Phlebotomus perniciosus. The sequence continues at coordinate 27,550 of CAKKOB020000551.1, read as the reverse complement.
AGACAGTTAGTGATTAAAAAATTTAGAATATTCTCTAAAACTTAAACTAAACTTATTTTAGTTCTAAAGCGCTTAATTAAATTATTAATTTAGATTTGGTTAAATATTCTTGTTTGTTAAAATGTTATAGTGTCAAATCTTGTCTTATGGAAAAAGTTAATAAATTCTCAAATTTTTTAAATTTATAAAGAGTATAGCAAAATCACTATTATTTAAATTATTTAAATTAATAAGTGATTTCGCAGTTCTTCGAAACTTAATGACCCAAAATTTGAAACATTTAACGTTTCATAAGACAAGACTTGATTAATATAAAATAACAAGAATATTTGGTCAGATTTTGCAATTTAATCAACAATAAATTTAAGTAAAATACAAATTGATTTTCTTATAAATGTTTTTTTGTGGATCAAAAAGTCCTCGGCGATTGCACAGATTTTTAGTGGAATTCTTACAGATTCCACTATTGTGGTGGTCACAAAATACCATAGTGGTCAGACCGGTTTGAGATAGGGGTAGGGAGCTGTTTTGGGTCTCACTGATCACGAAAAAGTGGGTGGCCAAAAATTGATTTATTCCGGCCGGTCGGCTGGACGCCGGAGAATTGTTATAGCGAGAGAACCATTATAGATAGAGACTTGCGGTTTTCGGCAAAGATACATTCATAAGTGGGGGCAAATTACAAGATGGCGCTATAGTCAACCTCCCCCTCCCCCTCCATCCGCCATTTTGAATACTGTTGAAATATTATTTTTAGAATATCTCGGAAAAAAACTGATCAATTTTCTTGAAATTTTAGTATGTTATAGCCTAGGCCGAGACCTTTCCAACGATATATTACATAAGTCTCTAAAGATTCCTGGCGCTGAGATAAAACGGATTTAATATTGAATTTTATATTGGTTATATTTCCCGTTCTATGGGTCCGATCTTGATCATCAGGTGCTTTTTGGAAAGGTCTCGGAAAATGCTAAAACTTTTCGGAACATTGGAAGTTCATCCGGCCACCGCTAGTGGTGCTAAAGTCAACAAGAAATTTTCGAAAATTCAAAGACGTATATCTCGGAAAAAAACTGATCAATTTTCTTGGCATAATCTGTAAGAATTCCACGTTCGCAATCTAGGATTGCCACTGGTTTTTATTTGTTCTTCACGCCAGATAAAACTATTCGCCAATGCGAGTTTTCCAGAATATTTATAAATTTATTTAACTTTTATCTTTTAGCAAAAGATAATCAGAATATTCCAAATCATTTTTGAGCTAAATCAGTTTAATCACAAGCTTTTTGTGAACTAAATATTGAAAACTCTTGATTTGTGAACTTAAAAATAAAAAACAATGGTAAATAATATCAAAAATCAAAGATGATTTTAATATGAAAATTGAGAATATTAACAGTGATTAGGTAGCCGCATTTCTCTATTTCCTTAAAAAAAATTATTTTTCCTTTGCGACAAATTTATTATTGTTTGAGTAAAGAATCAAATCTCCTGAAATTCATGTAATTTCTCACTAAAACCCAGTTTATTGATTTTTTTATTCCCTCTACCAAATTGTTTCAGTTAGAAACAATACCTAATACGCTCTATTTAGTGAATTCCAAGAAAAATCATCATTCTTTTCCACTATATTTTTGCAGATTAATTTACCAGTTTGTCTCTTTGGCAACAAAATTATACAGAAATGTCCATGAACGATATATAGAGAATGTTTTTTGCGTGTGCGCGTCTCTATTCTCCAATGTACAATAAATAAAAAGACCTCTCGATATTTTGAAATTAATCCAGCACCAGCTAATGGCATTAGATTAGTCCACAAGGAGAGATGCCGAGTTTTTCCGTTAATAAATTTGAGCCTCTTAGCAGGAGGAGATGAGGAGAAAAAAAAGCGGGCCCAGCCGCGAGGTCCGTCTGTGATATTCACTTTGTGGTCAGAGAGTGGGGCTATAAATGAATAATAAAATTATGATTATATGACTCTCGGGTTTTCGATGGAAGCTTGAGAAAAATAATCTTAATCTTTTCCCGTCAATGGAGCTCTCAGAGAGCTTTTTGCGGCTCCAAATGAAGCTGATGGTGAGCGAGAGTTGAAAAGCAAATCAATTTGACCGAAAGATTGTCATTAGTGGATCTCTTTTGGCTGCTTTTCTGCTCCATCCGCCGATTGTCCGTGATGAAGTAAAATTTAATAGTGAAAAAGAGGTATAAATGTGTGGACAATTTCCCAGAGTTGGTAGTCAATAAAGTTAAGCATCCGTATAATTGTAATGTGGCTTATGTAAAATAATAATAGTGCAGTAAAAGGAATATTAGAGTCAATACAGGAGCTTTCTCTCTTGTTTGCCTCAATTGCAAGTTTATAAAAGCAAAGGCGAAGAAATAATAGTAATAATAATAATAATAAAATATTATTGAAATTGCCCAATTATATTTCATCAATAAGACAACGCTAGAATGGTTACATTTGTTCTTTTCTGATGACTGTGTTATATTTTCCCCACCAAAAATTTTCACCTTCTCACACAATCATTATTAGCCTCTTCTTCATAACATATTTCTCTGTTATAGGGCCTTAACCACCCAATTAAGCAGCTAATCTTTTTAGAGTGTGTTTTGACTTTGACACTGCACTGAAAGGAGAAAATAATATTTACTCAAATAAAATCATTTAGAAAATATTTTAGAAGTTTAGAGAGAAAAAAACCCACAATTTAGCTTCCATCCGCCATGAAGATTTTCTCCCTCTCTCTTGCAAATTCAACGGTCAAACAGGCAAGAAGAGGCAAAAAAGGTATAAAGAGAGAAATAAAAAAGCACCTGGTAATTTACCTGATGCACGCTTTATCCTCATTTTCGCTGCACAAGAGATGCCTTCCCGCCATCATGTGCGAGAGAAGAGGGAAAAAACTCTAGTTTAGATCAATTTTATTGGTCTTAAAAACAGAAATGTACCCCTTAGCGGCCCTTTCCTCAATAAACTTTTACGATAGGATTGCATGCTCTCCCCAAGGTATATAAACTAAAAATCGAATGGACTTGTACATAAGGCAAAAGTCCAATAAAATCCCATTGCCGCACGCATGAGTATATATATATGTATGGTTGCCAGTGGATGTGCGAGTAAATAATATGTGAAAAAGCACATTCATATTTCTAAATTTATTATTTTGTTTTTCTCCAACTACCAGAGAGACTAAAAGTTCATCAAATTATTCCGTTTACTACCTCTGGTGTCCGATATAATTTTTTTTTTGGCGCTAAAAGAATGAGATGCCATTTGTGAAATTAAGCAATTTTTATTGGCCTCTTCTCTTTCAATGGGCGGAAAATTAGTAGATTTTTTATTAATTTCCCACAGGGCTTAGCTTTTTGTCCTTCTAGAAGCTCAATAGAAGATTGAATGTCTTTAAATTGAAGTTATTTTGAGCTCAAAACGCTCAATATGAACAATCTTCTTTTTTTTACCAGATTAAAGGGTAAAATCTTAAAATTATAAGAATTTAATGATATCTTAAAAGGAAATTTAACATGATTTTGTAAATTTCAGTTCTAAATGCAGGAATTGGATTTTAGAGCCTGAAATTTGAAAACTTTGGTCTCAAAGAGATTGAATGGTCTGTAAGATCTCCAAGGAAAATTGAAGTAAATTTCAGTCCAAATAATTAAAGCTAAATGAAATCATCTTGCTAACAATTAAATTATTTATTATGAAAATTTGTTTTTTTCCATTTTTTGGAGACCAACGGGACCAAAATGCAAGACAAAGCTGAGTACACCTTCGTCACTTCCTTAATTTTTTCCTATCCCAAATTAACCCCAGAAAAGTCGGCATTTCCCGTCAAAAGATATTACTCTTCATTGCTTGAGTGCAATGTCTCTGAGGAAATGGAAATTTTCGATGATGTCTCGACTCTTTTGCGAAATTATCTCAATTGCCTCGCGAGTGCTTCACCTCAATTGTTCAATCATCAGCCTCATTACCCACCTTCGCAATACGAGGCGTGCATTCTGGGGAGAGAGAGAAAAACAAGCCGGAGGATGAGGGAAGAGGAGTTAGGTATACGTTCTTTTGGAATTGAGCGGCCAAGACAGCATGTCTATATGTTATCAGAGAGCTCATAGCAATAATTCTCGTTGCTCTCCTATTGTAAATGTTTGCCGTGGCAGGGAAAATGATGTATGTGGTTGAATATGGAGGTGCGATAAGGCACATATAACTATAAAAATCCTTTTTAATTTCACTATTTGTCAAATAGAACTAAAAGTATTTCAATAAAATGATTTACAGTCTCTGTCGCATCGTCATAAAAGAAGAGGCTCGCAAGCTCTCCCAGTCTTTCTTCCTCCCAAATACTCCAATTGGGATGGAGAGTAAGGTATTTCGACATTTTGTGTGAATATTTGTCTCGCGACGCTTTTTTATGTGCGCACAATCTTGAGGAAAAATGATTTGTTATCTATTTTAGCGAAGAATTTTCATTCTCTTGCCTTTTATTTGCTCATCAGACATAATAAAAAGGACACGCTGTCGCCACAGCAACTGACAATATGTATCAAGAGCCAGTGTTTTATGGGATCATGACTTAATTACTGCATTTTCTGTCGTCAATTGAATTTTATTGCTAAAAATAGTAAAATTGAGGCAATTGTGGGTCGTTACAATTCAAAACGAGTGGAAAAATTGCATGCAAGAGGTTTTTGGCGCCATCTTTCATGCAAGTGAAATTGAGGTTATATGTCAGAATTGCGTGAGTTTTTGTTGTGAAATCACAGTTAATCCGGCTTTTTTCTTTAATATTCCCGTGAAAATCAAAGAAATCAAGGATTCTTGACTCAAACAAGGAAATGGCATGTTCTCCGGAACAGATCGCTGCCAAGAGGCAGCAAGCTCTTGATAGATTGAAGCAAAACAAGGCGAAGAGTCCGGATGTAAAATTCAACAATGGTTCCATCACTTCAGGGCAATTTTACGGGTCTGGCCAGGGCTCTTCGACGACACCACTCAAAGGAAGCCTTCCTGGGAAGGTCGACAATAAGATAAAGGTACAACCACTGAAGGATAATCGCATTTTCTCCCAGCCTTATGGAAACAAAGGCAAGCCAAATGTTCCGGAAGCAAAGGATACACAGAAATATTGGCCGGGAGGACTCATGAAGACCGTCTGCAAGTGCGTTTTGGTGTCTCCGGAGAGATTCAGCGTGACTCTTAGTAGATTTGACCAGTCTGTGATGGATGCCTTCAATCAGATTGACTCAAGGGGTGTTGAAAATTCAGTCACCACTTTCGATCTGCGGGACTACAAGAAGTTCCTGAACGTCATGGAGTCTCTGGGAAGTAATGTCACGGTTTCACCACTGCCTCCATTTCTCATGAAGATCATGTCCACGCCCACAGAGTCCATGGATATGTCCTTTCTGAGCAGCATTGAACCGAAGCTGGTGAATGCATTGCTGGACTTCCAGAAGGAGGGCGTCCGGTTCGCTATTGAGAAGCAAGGACGCTGCATTATTGCCGATGAAATGGGTCTTGGCAAGACATACCAGGCCTTAGCCGTGGCGGACTTCTATCGGGATGACTGGCCAGTGCTCATCTGCACCGTGGCGTCAACCAGAGATATGTGGGCCAACAAGATCAGGGAACTCCTTCCTCGGGTGCCGGTGCACAAGATTATAATACTCAACAGTGCTCAGAACTACATCAGCGATGCCTCCTTCATCATCTGCACCTACGCTATGATGTCATTGTGCGTCCAGAAGATCATGGCGAAGAAATGTGGCGTTCTTATCATGGATGAGTCGCATACGCTGAAGAACAGCAAGGCTAAGTGCACGGTTGCGGCGATGACACTCCTCAAGAATGCCCGGAGGGTGATTCTGCTGACAGGAACACCAGCTGTATCGCGCCCCAGTGAACTGTTCACGCAGCTTCACATGTGCGACAGGACAATCTTCTCCTACAAGGAATACAGTGAGTCATCCACCAATCTGTCTTCATCCTGATTGCTTCTTAACCGCAATTACTTATTTTCTCATTTAGCTAAGCGCTACTGCAACGGACACGAGTCCCAATTTGGTTGGGATGCCAATGGCTCGTGCAATCCGGAGGAGTTGGAGATCATGCTTCGACGCAAATTCATGATTCGTCGCAAAAAAGCTGATGTCATGAATGATATGACGGATAAAACGCGCGAAGTTGTGATATTGGACAGGGAATTGGTGACAAGTAAAAACTCCTTCAAGGATCTCGCAGCCAGTTATGAGGGGAGCTCGGGAGCCCGACAGAATGAGATCCTCCTGACATTCTACACGGAAACTGCCGAAGCCAAAATGAAGGCTGTTTGCTCGTACGTGAAGAATCTCCTGAAGACGGAGAAGAAATTCATCGTGTTTGCTTATCACCATGTCATGTTGGATGGATTGACGGAGTGCCTTAGGAATCAGAATGTGGACTTTATCAGGATCGATGGTGAGACGAATTCTGACATCAGGAGCACCCGGGTGGATCTGTTCCAGACGAAGCCTCACTACCGAGTCGCATTACTCAGTATTAAGGCCTGCAATGCTGGGATCACTTTGACTGCAGCTCAGCTGGTCATCTTTGCTGAACTCTATTGGAATCCAAGTGTAAGTGAAGATAATTTCCAAAATTTATTATTATTATTCTTATATTATTTATTGATTCACCGGATTCACCTCAAAATACAAGTGTCTGACTTTTATTAAAAATGCGTCCATCGCCGTCTTAGCTTTTTTTCCAATCTCAAGGATAAAACGGCAAAATTTTCAAACATTTCTGAAAGTTTCTTGAAAATCTCCAAGGCCCAAAAGGCATTTCATGATCAAAAAAGAAAATCCGGATTTATTCTTCCAAAAAATAGACAAATTCAGATTGTTTGATCCCGTTTCACGATTAGAATTGAATTATCTGAATCCAGATTTCTCCTGAGTTTCCAATATGGCCGGTGACTGTTCTCAACTCAAGGAAAACAGCCTTCCGCAGCGCCATTCTGTCAAATGTCCGTTTTATTGATCAGTTTTGATTATCACTTGATAACATTGCCCCACTCCAATAATAAATCCTTAAAAAGCGTTTCAATGAATACTTTAATTGCGCTAAAACGCATTTTAAGCCGGTTAAATGCGTTAGAAGTTGTTCAATTTTCATCGCGTTTAATTACGTTGAAATTGAAAAGTATTTTAAGTAGGCTTTTAACCGTTTTCATCGCGTTTAATTGTTGAAACGCATTTTAAACCGTTAAAAGCGGCTTTAATTGCGATTAAATACACTTAAAGCCGGTTTAAAGCGTTTTCATGTAGTTTAATTTACATTTAATACTAATCGGACTAAATTTTTGCTACATAAATGGATTAGACAAAAGTTTGATCCCAGAACAGTTTTCAGCAGAACGAAAGATTTAAGCAAAATAAGATTTAATCTGGGTTTATCTAAACTTTGGGTTTATGTAAAGGAAACCTTTGCTTGTTAATCTCTTTGATTCCTACAAATTTCGTTTTTCTTATTTCTTTCATTCATATAGACTCTGGCTCAGGGTGAGAGTCGCAGTCACCGAATTGGTCAGGATCAGAATGTTGTGGTGAGGTATTTGCTGGCCAAAGGAACAGCCGACGATATTATTTGGAATTTGATTCAGCGAAAACAAAATGTGCTCAATGATGTTGGCCTGGGCGGTGATGATTTCAACAATGTCGCCTCATGCAGTGAAGTGACCTCAACGCCAAAGATCACGAGTTTCTTCACAAAAACCCCAGAGAAGTCACCAGCGATGCCTCAGCCGGAAGCCGGCTCCTCCAATGTGCCTAAGGTAAGCTGTGATGGTGATTACAAGCAGTTGCTGGAGGAGGATGACGATTTGTTGGCGGACTTTGATTTCTGAAGAAGAAGTGCCTTTTCCTGAATTCCCGAAGTTAAACATTCTTTATGGATTTTTCTCTCACTGTATTTAAAATCTTTCTCATCCATTTTTTTCTGTCATTCGCGGGTTTTTTTTGTGCCAACATTATTAAAAAGGAATACAATAAGTTTTCTTTTTTTCTCTCTTTCGCAACTATTTATGAAAGATTTCTGCGTTTTTTTCGTTTAACATTCTAAGGCAAAAATAATAAACAGTAAAATATAATTTCACTTAGATTCTATGATCACAAGATCAACTAGTATTAGATGTGTTTATGTTGCGTATATTTTTTTGTGCTCTAATCATCGATTACATATTTGTTTTAATTTTTTTTTCACTTTGTACACAATTTGGCGAAAGAGGGAGAGATAAAATATCGAGTTTTTGTCTCTCACCCCTAATTGCGCCCGACTACAGTCAAGAATTTTTTGTTGTTTAATTTATTATATAATCATGGAACACTAGAAGGATGCACTAGAAGAATTTTCAAGCAAGATTTCTCAGCATGTTCAGGACTTGTTGGCTACCAGGCGTTTGTCATTGCCGTAGAATTCATTGTTGAAGTGGCGAGTCAGCAAGTAAACCACCCCCTCGTATGTGGTCATCATAATGGCCGTATTTGGAATTTGTCGCACAAGTTGTGTTGCTAGACCTCTGCAAAAAAAAAGAGGAAAACAAAAACAAATTAGAAAATCCCATTTATTATTCATTTTCTCTCTCTGACTTCTGTTTTGTGATTTATCATGAGAAAATCTTATGCAACTGCAAGGTATAAACTGCATGTCTTTAATGACTATTTACAGAGATTATCTCAAAATAGATTCTTGCGCTACTATTTACCTCTTCCTTCCCTTTATTTTTTTTATATTTACTTATTTTTTTTTCGTGATTCTCTGTGACATTTCAAGGGCAAAATGAGTTAAAAGAAAAACACAAAAGGCCTAGATTCAAACACTTTAATCGAGAGTTTCGTGCTTTAATTAAACATGAATATTCATTTTTCATATAAAAGTCGGATAGATAGAGAAAATTGCTCTTATCGCACGTTAGCTTTTAGCTGGTGATTTTTATGAGTGACGCAGTAAAAGGTGAAGGAAAGTTTCTGTCAAAAGTTGACTTCAATTTAATATGATATGTTTTGTTGTTGTTGTAGAGATTTTGCACATCAACAAAATAGTGGCGCAACTCTTGCCAAAATATTTACGAGAAGAGATGCTCATTTTGTCGCTATTTAATGAACTGTTTACTACTCTGTTGAAATTCCCCGTTGAATTAACTCGTTTTATATAGTAAAAAAAACTTTTTTTTGATAACGACAATGATGGTATTTTAATTTCAGTTGTTTTCTATCCAAGGGGAAAATATTTAATACAACATTTTCGCCATCAGAAATTTTCCAACACAAATTCTATTTTTACGATTGTGTTTTCTATCAAATTTTCTGTTTCTTATTATATTAATGAGGCTGAACTAACACAGTTCAACCTTATTTATTCAACTGCAAAAAAGCAAATTTCTATTTTGATCTAGAAAAAAATAAATTCAAATTTAATAAGGGAATAAAATCGGATATTTAATCGTCGACTAAACAAATATTTAGAAAAATAGTTCACTCAGAATTTTAAATTTTTCTCAGCTGTTTGAGGAGAAACAACAAACGTATTTTAGCTCAACAAACAAATTTAAATTAATTTCTCTTTCACACTTATTTTTTAATGGGAAAATAAGGAAGACTTTCATGCAATCCACATAATTCACTCAAAAATAGGAAACTCAGGAAACTCACCTGTAAATTCCACGTCTTCCCTCCTCTTGCCAAACAGTGGCCAGTGTCTGCCAGAAGGATCGATACTTGGAGCCCTCCTCTCGGAGTCTCGTCCTCGCCACTTCATGTGGATACGCCACACACGAGGCGATAGTCTTGGAAATGGCACCGGCCAGCATAAACTCCACGAAATCCCTCGATGTCTTGGCTTCAGTCGGGTGTGCGGTTCTCAATTCAATCTATTAAGAAAGTAGATACAAAAAATGTTTTTAGGGAAACTTCTTGAATTCTCATCAATTTCGGTTCGATATACTGGTTTTGAGTTTTTGATCAGTTGCTTATAAGGTTCGGATTAATGACTGCGTTTATTTGCTAAAATAGTCCGGATCAAAAGTGTTCTAGGATCAAATTTTAGTCGAGCCCCTTTGTGCAGCTTTTTAATGGTTTAAAATGCGTTTTAATGCAATTAAACACAATTAAATACGCTAAAAGGCGATTATTGGCGCATTTTATAAAAATTACATACGAATCAAGGAATCAATCAAAACAATTTGTAGAACAAATATCCTTGTGAAAATTCTCGTCGGTGAAAAAATGTGTTTCAAATAAAAAAGGAATTTTAAGACGAAAACCATCAAAAAGGTTCAACCCGGATTCACCAGGTATTCAACAGCGATTAAACGTCTTCTAACAACGTTTTTAAATGCGTTTTACCTCTATTAAATTACAATTGAAACGCTTTTTAACAGTTCTAAATGCATTTTAACGCAATAAAACTACATTGAAACGCATTTTAACGGTTTTAACGAAATTAAACTATAGTAAAACGCTTTTAACAGCAAATGCGTTTTAGCTGCCATAATTGGGAACAAATATTTGATCCATTTTTGGAAGAAAATCCGGATTTTCAGTAGCCTACATACGTTTTCATAGTCAAACGTTTTCATAAAGGGGTTACTTGAGGGAAAAAATGCATCAAAATTATGTTTGACCAGTAGAATTAATGTAACTGATCAGGAATAAGTCAATACATATTCTTCTGATTTTGCATTTCTTACTGACCGAATGAAATCGCTGAACAGAAACTAATGTTCAACATATCAATTTGATTTGTTTACTATAATCAAAATCTGCTTTCCTGCTCATCAAATTAACTTTTACTGATTATACTGATTAGTTTAGATAAACTCTTCTGGTCGAAAGTATATTTATCCTGGATTGTAACTTACCAATTTTCTCTTGAGCGCCTCATAAATCACAAAGTGTATAACAGTCTCTGAGATGCCAAAGTAACTGGCCGTAATGCCTTTGTAGAATCCACGCAAGCCGGATTGCTTATATATTTGGTAGACGCATTTTCGGACAGTCATCTGATCCTTGGACGCATGATCCAATTGCAGGCGGGTTTTCACGAACCAAATGGGATTTGTCGCCGTTGATGCCACAAAGCCAGCACATGAGGCACTTAGTATGTGAACAACAGGCGAATCTGGTGGAATTATTCTGCTTAAAATTTCAAAAAAAAAATACATGTTCAGTATTGCCATTTGAGGGGATTATTTTCCGTCTAAATCTTCTCACCCATCTCTGTTGAGGAAGCCCTTTGTCTGGGAGTATGCACAGAAATAGATGGCTCTCGATGGAGCCACCCCCACAATATTTGGCCCTAGACCCTTAAAAAGCGCCCTCGGACCCTCTGACTGAATTATGTGTCTGAAAAGAGGGAGAAATGAGCGTTAGAAACACTTTGAAATAGAATTTAGATCTTATAAATTTCTCTCTCATATAAAATACGAAAAAAATATTTATGAAACATGTGAGAAAATGGGACGAATTTTTTTTTGCCATCAGCCACAACAAATCATACCAGAGACATAAAAGAGGGAGGGGAAGCATGCAAATCCGTGCCAATGAGACTCCTTTGTGGGCTGCTGAAGAATCTCCTGTCCATGTCGCGGATGATCTTTCCTTCAATGAGAGAAAAAAGTCACATTTTCGGGGAAAAAACATATGACTAATAACGTTTATTATGCTAAAGTAAATCAGGATTTATTTTTTCAAAATAACCAAAATAACGAACAATTTGAGGATTAGATTTGAACATTCTAAATCCAAAATTTTCCCCTTCCGCCGCGACTTAAATCCTTAAATGCTAGTATCTCCAACGACGCTCACGACGCTCCATATGTCCAAGCAAAATTGAATCATCTGCCTGACAAAAGGCGATGTTCCTGTCCAATAGAATATCAATGGTCTCCTCGGACAAAAATCGAAAGTGGTTATCACGCATTTGACGCATCATACATTCAGGAGGGAGAAAGGTCCGAAGTCTGGGACAATTCTCGGCAATGTACCTGAAACAACCAGAACAAAATGTAAGTCACAATCTCACAGGATGATTTTCTAGACA
>CAKKOB020000551.1:0-15457 GCA_918844115.2 Phlebotomus perniciosus | reverse complement strand
AAAAGTTTTGAGAGCTATAAAAATATAATACTTAAAATCTTTGAAAAACTCCTTAGAACTTTGTAAACTGCAAGGAAAACTGTTTTTAAACTTTTACAAATGTTTGAATTTCTTGGAAACTATCAGAACAATAATTTATTTAACGATATTGAGTAGCTTTTCAGAAGCTTTATAATTCTTGCTGATTCTTGCAATAAACATAAAACGTAAAGGCATTGCACCGCCTCTATATACCTTGACTATATACAAAAAGTTAATAAATTCCGGTATTTGTTTGTATCAATCACCAATTTTACTATACAACATTCTCGTGAACTTTTCAATCCGCCCTATTAAAACTAGAACTACCAGAGAAAAAAGTATAGTGTCTCAGAAAATTTCAATTAAACTTTTATTATCAAAAAAATTCAGAAAAAAAGTTGACCAATTGCCAAACACTTCCGCATTTTGTATGAAAGCTCTCCAATTCTTTTTGCACTTAAGAAGTTTTAAAGAGCTTTAATCCCATTAATTTGATTTTTTGTCAACACTTTCTCATGAAAACTTATGAGAATTCTATAAAAGCTCCTTAAAAATTGTATTTAAAAGGTTATCCTGAAAGCTCAGAGCAAACATAATTTACAAATTTTCCTAAAAGCTCCAGAAACTCCGAAAGCTTCCGGGGAAGTTCGGGAATTTTTTACAAGCTCTTAAATTTTCAAAATTTCAGACTTTTAAAATTGAGAGCTTTTGAAACTTTGCATAATATATCAAAGCTCAAAAAGTAAGCCTAAAGCCAGTGTTAAAATCTTTCAAAGTATTTCTATACCTACATACAAAATTTTATAAAGCTCAGAAAAACATCTCAAAGCTCCTGATCCTGGTATCTTTATAAATGCTTAAGTTCCAATGTTAAATATATGGTAGTTTTAGTGTTAAATTAAATTTGCTGCCTCTCAATTTAAACACACAGAAAACAGTAGGTGTAAACCTCCATATAAAATTTCAAAAAGTAGGTGTTGTCTGCCATACCAAATCTAACACCTAAACCAACCAACGCCAACTAGGTGTTGTTACTACACTTATGGCCGCCGAAGAGGAAATTTAGTGTAGCTCCAACACTTACCAAGTGTAAAGTTTTTAGGTGTCCTAGCAAACCTTATTAGGTGTAGAAATTAAAAGATCGATTTTTTTTTAATTTTTAATGAATTTTATTAAAATATTAGTTGGTATATAAAATTGCGGGTCCCCATGTTGAGGCTTGTTGAGGCACTGGCACGGGCTGCTTCACGTACAGAATCCGGAAGATAAACTGCTTCTCGCAATCTCTGGCAGCTTCCTGGAGAAACAAGAAATTTTAAGTTATTTGAAGATGACACAGACTTCGAGGGAACTTACCTGCAGACGAGATACAACTTCTTGAGTCAGGCTGCTCCACGGACATGTTTCGGATGACATCTCTGGCAGCTTCCTAGAAAAATCAACAAGAAAAATCATCAGTTGGAGGTTGACACCAAACTCTGAGAGGACTTACCGATAAACAGCAAGGCAGATTGATATCAATGGCGTTTCAGCACTTTCCAATGAACGGGGATCCACCCAAGCAGGAAATACTCCAGGAATAACCGCAACTCCACACACACAAATCCGATAAATATGTTAAATAAGCTGAGATATGCTCTTTGGAGAACACCGAGAACACAACTGGAGGCATAGACTGCCTCACAAACAGGATATGGACGACGCTGTCGGATGGCTGCGACGGCTGCGAGATGGCAGCTCCCTGGACAAATAAAAGAAATAAGTTTGCAATAAGTAAAGCAATAAGCCTCCTTATTTTTCTTAATGCTAATGAAAGAAAACTTACCAAATAGAATATGATATATTCACCGGAAATCCCTGGAGAATGAAAATTCCGTGCGTTCCCCTCATGACAGTCAAACGAAATGGCGGCTTAGACTTAAGTTTTCTCACAACACTGATTAGGGTTTAATTTCATGAATGGTGTGCAGTTTACACTAACTTTGACCAAACAGGGTTTGAAACAAAACTTGCCAAGAATATTAGTGTAATGGTAACACTAAATTCGACAATTTAGGTGTTACACCAAACCCTAACCCTACGAATGTTGCCACGACACTCATTTCAACACCTAATTTATTTGAGCTGTTTTCTGTGTGAACCCATGATCAACATTTAAGTCCCAATCAGCGGTCTTTTGTATGGAAAAAGCGAGTGATATGGGCCCCGGTAAAATGGAGGGAAATGTGATTTTCACTCGATTGGCCTGAGCTTTCAATTTGTGAACAAATACTATACATATATGTTGAATTTGCATACACGTGGCTTCATCGATAGTGTTCCATACGTCCGTTCGAGGCTATCAATATCGGGGAGCAATTTAATACATATGATACTTGTTGTGACTTTCAGGAACTGCAAGCTCTGTCCAGTGACGAAGCCCACGTTCATGTGTGGCTCCGACAACCGAACGTACTCCTCACTGTGTCGCCTGGACTATCACAATTGCATCCACGCTACGGCCATCAAAGTTGCGTGCAAGGGCTTCTGTCCGTGCCGTGGTGAGTTTGCACAAATATGGTTTGCAGAGTGATGTGGAGGTGCATGAGAGAATTGTCATGTTAACAAACTTGTCTGGCTGGTCAGTGGATAAATTCATGTGACATGAGACCGCCTGGCTGCTCCGCAGACTCTTGTGGCCGGTCATACTTGAATGAGTTTGATGGTTTTCCCTCCCGCCCCCCATTTGCCACCCACTTTGGCATGAAACTTCCGGAAATTGAGGACGGGTGACATACACTCTCAGCATCTCTCTTGGCTTGAATCTCTGGGCTTTATTGCCATCGGAGGATTTTGCAATTATCAGGATGGGAAGGGGCGAAGACGGATCAATATAAACGTTCAAAGTGTATTGTAATGGGGTATAAGCTCAAATCTCAAACACACCGTTTGCAATTCCCCAGAGTATACCAGCTCAAATAGAATATATAAAAGAAGAGAGAAATGCTTACACACCTATATATTCTCCAATTCTATTCACTTTATATCCTTTTGTATCTCTTCTGTGCGGAAAAATAAGGAAACGCGCGTTTTTCCCAGCAGAAGGTGAACAACTGGGGAAATATCAAGTCAACAGGAAGGGAATTGGTAGATCGGCTATATTATTTATTTTTTATCTAATTTTTCTCTAATCAAAGGGGACTTCTACTGAGAAGTCGCCCTACACGCCATAATACTAACGACCAAAGATTTCACTTATTGTTATTCAATTGTAAACAGATTGTGAAATTAAATAGAGGACTAATAAAAAAAAATCTAATTTTTCAAAATTTCATTGCCCCGACAACGTAAGGACGTTTTTCCAGGCCAAACTGTTACAGATAGAGACTTCGTGACCCACACCCCCTTTAAATTGACCCAGGGATCAAGAGCAGACCCTTTATTTTTCAAAAAAAAAAACCCTATCCCAACTGGACTTCAAATCGAGCACTGGTCAACCCCTTTGTCTTTTCCCAGCCCATCAAATAATACAGATCCTTATCATGTTAAATCTATACAGTCTATATTCTTTTCTCTGCTGTTGAATCTTTACAATAGAAATAATAAAAGAGATTCCATGCAAATATTGAATATAAATTTTTCCACTTAAACTTCAATTTTTCCCCAGAAATTGCTTCAAATTTCAAATTTTCTCCCGGTTAATCCACCAAAAAGGAACTCTCATCTGCAATTTCTTCCGCAAAAATGAACTGATAACTTGAGAGATTGTCCTGAAACAATTCCCCTGGAGCACACTTTCTTGCATTTAAAAGAGAAATGACTTTAAAAGAAAAAACTTCCATCACACTTTTCTCGCGCTGAAAGTTTCCACCCATCTTTTCTAACGAGTTTTTCCGCGTGATTTACTTTTCACCGCCAAAGACAAAATGCGGCTAGCCCTCAATGTCTCATTTATTATGGAAATGCATTCACTATCGAACTTTTTTTCGCTTCAGCCTAATTTATGCAGAAATTGTTAGTCTTTGTGATTTTTTACTCTATCTGGAACTGATTTTCATACTGTCACAATATTTTTTTTCGTCGGTAATTTATTGTTTGTCATTTTTTTTGTATTTCAACACTTTCCACACTTAGTGGTGGCTTTGAGGGTGGTTTTTTTGCATTATTAAACTGATAGTGTCAGACATCTAATAAATTTATTTTTTTTCCGCCTGATTAATGCGTTTGTTTTGCATGTTTTATCGCTGAAGAACAATAAATTCACGAGACCATAATTAATTTATCATTTTCTATATGGCAAATTTTGGAATCTATTTCTTTTTTGTCCTAAGCTTAAAAGTGATTTGTATTTGTGATCCATATTGTCAAATTTGCTTCGAATATTTGGATAAAATCATTTTTTAAATCAAGAATAAGCTTTTAGTCAGCCTAAAGTCAGTCTTATCGCGTTATCATACGTTGGTTGCTAATAAATTAATTTTAAAGAAAGAATAAATAGCTGAGATTTATTAAATTTCTTATCACATTAATTAACGCGCTAGTTGCTTGAGTGTGATAACACAGTGAAGCATTAAACCAGCTTAAAGCCAGCCTTAAGTTTTAAGCAAGAGTTGTAACAAAGTCATTTTGTGTTTATTGATTTGTTGAAAGTATTTTGGATCCAGATTTATGGAGAATTCGGATGATTTGGAAATTTGTATATACAAATTCAGAGAATGGAATTTATTGAATGTGTTTGTGAAATGTTTGTGGGTGGAATTACACGTTTTGCGTTTGCATATATCAGGAAAGTTTGCGTGCACATCTGCTGAAGTGGAGGAAAATGAATGAGCTCCATGAAATGAGTTGATGAGGATTTTTTCCCCAAGATTCTCGCATCTAGAATTTATTTGTTCGACTCCTCTTTCATCCCATCCATTGTGTGAAATTTCAAATGTTTATGTACAGAATATGTAAATGATTTTCATGCCTTTTGGGGTAGGGAGAATCCTTGCAAAAAGGTGCAGAAATCCTGATGATAGAGAACATGAAATAATGTAAAGTTCACACACACACACACACACCTTTCCCGACAACCACAGAATTTTAATTATTAACAGGAAATTGCATTCGCTCCTGGGAGGTTAGAAAGTGTCTGGCGGGAAAGTTATATACATAGCAATGTCTATATATATCAAATATCTTCCTTTGGCAGATACCAACGATATTAAGAAGCAGCAGCGACTGATGGATCGTCAGAATGCACTGAATGCCAAGTATAAGATGACTACCGAGGGAAATGGTGATGATATGGATGGTAAAAAGTACAAGGAGGATAAGAATCGTCACTTCAATCACATCAATTCTCAGTTTACATTCACACCAGAAGATATAAAGTACGACAACAAGCACTACAAATATCTTAAATACAGTGCATCGTCGTACAAGAATGCCAAAGAAAAGGTGAGTGTTAATACCTCCGGTGACAGAGAAATTAATCCTCTTGGGAAGCATTTTACAATGTCCTTTGAATTCATATAAAAAGTTGTATTTACAGATCCAAACCTTTATTATATTTCACAAAGAAAGCTCCGTGAAGAACAAGATAAATTATTATGATTTATGAAAAACATAATTTCTTTCAAGAGGGAAATATTAAGGTTAAAGAGGCGTACATCACTTCAAACACTTCAGAAGTGTTAGAAGCAGCTTTTTAGAGCTTCGAAAAAGAGCTTAAAATATCTTTGAAGAGAAGCTTAAATTTTAAAGCACATAAAACTTATCAATGAGCTTTATATATAGATAATAATTTTTCACAAATTTGTTTTTAAGCTTATAAATTTGAGTTTCTGGAGAAGTTCTTAAGAAGTTTTATAAAGTTTTGACTTCATAATGGGAAGTAGGGCTGTGTTCTGTGTAACTTTATGAGTTTTTGGTTTTTCTCATATATTTTCCCATAGAATTTTCCCATGCCCTTTATGTACCTACGCATTGTGGGAAAATTTCATGAAGAAATAAAATGAAAAAACTCAAAAATGAAACTGCCCCACTTCCCCCTACTCATGAAATCATCTAAAATCCCTTTTATTTTGTTGTTGTTTTTTTTTTTTTTACATTTCTTTAAAAAGAAAAAGCAAATTGTAACAATAAATGTGGCATTCAATGATTTTTCCCACACTATTTAGAATGTTTTATTTTTTTTTATAATCCTCTAACAGCTTTTCCATCGAAAATTCACGCTCAAATGCATTTCTAGAATTAAATGTGATAAATTTCAAAAACGCAGATAGGATTTTGGGATTAAATTGATTGAGAGATGCGCATCATATTTTGCAGGATTCCTATAATCGGATGGATGAGAAACACAAATATCGAACATACAACGAAGTCATTGATAAGTCCGGAAGCAAATTGTCGAAGAATCCAAATAGTATTAGTGAGTAAATTATTTTCACCCAACTGGCAATTTCCATTGTGGGAGAGAAATTTGCTAATGGCCATCATTTGCATTTGTGACCTCAATTTCCCAGGATTCCCCTCGAAATCCGGTGAATGCAAGCCACAGCAATTGACGGCGATTGGGAATCGACTGCTCGACTGGTTCTCCGTGATTATGGCTGATAGCAAAAAGCGTCGTCAGCACTCGCAGAAGTCCAAGGGTAAGAGACCGCAAGCAGACATGGGTCTGTCTAAAGCGGTGCGGTTTAACATTCCAAATTGCTGTCTCTTGCAGCACATTTCCCGCCGGCGTGCAAAACTGAGGCCAAGTGGATGTTTGGCCATCTGGATCTCAACAATGACGGCCAATTAACCACCCAAGAACTCTATGATCTCGAGCATGACCAGAATGAGCGCTGCATTAAGCCCTTCATCGACACATGCGATCTGGACCAGGACAGTGCCATCAATCCGCGTGAATGGTGTCGGTGCTTCGAGAAGACGGATCGACCCTGCGCCGCCGTCCGACGACGAATTGGCGGCGATCTTCTTGGTGAGAAAAAACGTGAAACTCCGACCCGTGCCGCATATAACATACTAAAATTTCCTCCTTTGCAGGTGCTTATGCTCCGGATTGCGACGTCCAAGGGTTCTACAAGCCAACACAGTGCCACAACTCTGTGGGCGTTTGCTGGTGCGTGGACAAGCACGGTGTCGAGTTTGCCAATACCCGCACTCGAGGAAAGCCCAACTGCGGTAATTATGAAGCAACTTTCCCCCATTATTTGCATTTTCTCCCGGAGTTTATTCGCGCTGGGACGGGATGGGATTATGCAGGGAATTTTAGGAGGAATAAAACAGGAAAAGATTTCGTGTATTAATGATGGAGAACACTGTCCATAAATTGTAATTTTAATCTTTGCTAAAAGAGAACTGAGGCGTTAAATATTTGAAAATGATTTATTCTTAACAGAATTATAATGAGATTAATCAGTTTTCTTTTAATTTTTTGTGTAGCATTTGGATCAATGTTTGAGCTTCAACAATTTATTCAGAGCTTCTTGGAATTTAATTTTATGTAGCCAAAATATTTGGGCGAAATAATTGAATATTAAAAAGTTTTGATTCATTACTTTTAAGTGATTTCCTTAAGAATCCCATTTAGTAAATTATTCATTGATCCGTAGATTAAAATTTATGAAACGTCCGGCCAAAAATTATAAAAAGAAGAAGAAGAAGAAGAAAATTTATGAAAATTTGCTTTTTTCCGGGCGGAAAATAAGAATAATCCTTGAATCAAATCACTCGAATGAAATGGACCACAAATATAATAAGTTTTAGGTAATTTACGTGCCTTAACAGTATTAACAATGTTTCAGCTGGTGAAATTTCTCGTCCATTATTCGCAGCCCTATAGCGAACTTTAAAAGCAATAAATCTCTTTAGAAAAAAAAGTGTTTCAAACTCAATAGCTAAAAGCACTTTGCCAACCTCAAAGGCTTCAAATTGTTGAGAGCTTTTGAAGTTGTGTTGAAGAGTTTTCACGATGTGAAACTCAATTAAAAGATTTAGGATCATAATTGTGCAGATATTCGGCTTTTTATGCCAATATGAGAATGTCTGGGAAATTTGAAGAAAAAAATCAACTTCCTCAATTTATATTGCAAAATTCCTCACAATTATTAATAAAGATGTCTTTCTTGCATTTTTATCGCATCACCAGAGGATGTAATTAATAGTGCAGCTTCATTAACTTCCGACGATGAGGACGACGAGGACGATGATGATAGTTCTGAAGGAAGTGCAGACCGTCTTCTTGTGTTCTAAATGAGAGGATTGCCATGAACTCCTTTTCCTTCTTCTTAGCAGCTGAGAAAATCAATTTCCAACATATTCTCAAATATTATAACTTTCAAAAAAATGACAAAATGACGGTTATTACACCAGTTAGAATGTAATGGACACCAAGAAGAGAAAGAGAAGTAAAAAATAACCAATTATTAAGTAGAGAAAATGATGTGACGGTGTGGATGAAATGGAATCAATTTTTGAATTGCCTAAAAAGATGAACAAGTGGTTGTATTTTGTAATAAGCACTCATTTTCACCCCAAAATACACCGACTTCTTCTCAGTTATAGCGCCATCCGGAGGGATCATTGATTTTCCTCACTGGCAAATATTTTCGTTCGATATTTTCTGTTTCTACAAGGAAAGCAGAAGCCTCTCTCATCACTATAAAAGTCTTATAAGAGATAAAGAAAAAAAAAGCTAACAGTGGAGACGATATGGAATTCTATGCGATTTACGTGAAGACGTGGAATTCCCTAGAGCGTGCCAAATGACAGACATTCACAATCTCCTTCCCAGATTGTTGCCAGTTGTTGATGCTTGCAGAAAATTGCACAATCCTTGCAGAAAAGGTAACACAAGCCAAAAGAGAGAGACAGAGAAAGGAAATACAGTGTGATAAAAATAAAATATTTCAAATAGGTATTTATTAATTCAAAAAAAAGGCTTTTAATTGCAAAAAACAAAAAAAAATAAAGCAATTTAATCAAAAAGTAAAATGAATAATTAATACGTCACTAAGGTGCTGTCACACGGCATTACTTTTGTCAGCTTATGATTTGAAAATTTACTAATTGTTTTCTCCCAGTAAAAAAATCATAAAATTTTTAACAAAAATTAGTCTCTTTTACAATTTAAAGGAAAATTCAAAAATAATTTTCTAGAATAGAATATAATTTTCAGCAATTTCTCTAGCTTTTTCTTCGTTTTTTTATTGGAAATTTGATGCGAATTATTCATTAAATGTAAGAATGAGTTAATAAAACTGCTGCTGTGTGACAGCACCATCATAAATACAGAAAAATATTAATAATAAATTTAAATATTATTTAATTAACTATTGAGACATTTTATTTGTCTCACA
Source organism: Phlebotomus perniciosus (assembly GCA_918844115.2). Taxonomy (NCBI): domain Eukaryota; kingdom Metazoa; phylum Arthropoda; class Insecta; order Diptera; family Psychodidae; genus Phlebotomus; species Phlebotomus perniciosus. The sequence continues at coordinate 6,107 of CAKKOB020000551.1, read as the reverse complement.
CTGTATTTTTCTCCTCATTTTCCGCTATAAAAAATTATATTTTTATCTTTCATCTCCATTAAACTCATAAAATGTCTGTAACTCTATACTTACTCTTAAAAAAAATAGTGACTATAAAATATTTATCATGAGAAATCATTCCCCTTTAGTAATTGTTAGAAGTGTCCGTTGTAATAATGTTTCTGCTATTAGTCAAGAAAAGGGATGTATAATGTTAAAAAAAAATTGTATTGAAGGGATTGAAAGTGAAACGAAAAAGACAATTTTCTCACACAAAAAATAATAATTGTTTTTTCTCCCTCGTAAAAATGTATGATATTGGCATTTTGTAATGAGTAATAACTAATTAAGTATCCCATTCAAAGCTCACCAGCGAGTGTGAGACAAAAAAGAAAGAGCTCTTTTTTAGAACAAAGACGAATAAAACAAATTCTTCCACCAAAAAAAAACTTCATGAGACATTTTATAGAACGAATAGCTAATTATTTTCCTATTATTAATTGAGATGATAAAAGTAAATGATCATTTGCATAAATTAATGTACACGGGCCTATATTTATAGAGACATTAAAAAAAAAGGATGAAGAAACATAATAAATATAGAGAAAAAAAGTAAATAAATTATTCATGAAAAGAAATAACAACATGTTAAATGTAGATGGAATTTAAAATGCGGGAGGAAGAATGAAAATAAATTAAACACACAAATTAATGTTTATAAAAGACGAGAAAAAATGCTGATTATGGAGCAAAAAAGGAAGAAAAAAAATCTATTAATATGCACTATTTTGCGGCACTCTTACATTGAATCTGTCCACAAGTAAAAAAATCTTATTTTAAATAAGAGAACGATAACGTTTTACATCTTGTTTCAATCGAACTCATCATCAGCCATCCATTGAATGCTTAATATCAAGAATATTTACACCAATAACTTATAATCTCTTACATGATAGTTTAAAAAAAAATGATGATTAACGTATGATCTTTAGATGATAAGAATATGATAGAGAAATAAAAATTTTGAAGTAAGAAAAAAAAGAAACACAGAAAAGCTAGACGAGATGAACATTTTTTGAATATGATAATAATGGACTAATAATTACCGAGACACTCTGGAGTGAATAAATTAGAAGAGAAAGAAATGAAGGAGAAAACGAAACTATTTGCAGATGAAACCACATAAATTACCGATAAAAAACATTTGTGTACTCTAGAGAAGGCTTTATCAATAAGGAAAAAAAATTTATACTATGGATTTTTGCAGATGATGTCACTAAAATCATTGCTCTTATCAGTTCTTCACATCCCCCAATAAGTGGGTCTTCATTTCCACTCCAATTCCCCAACATTCCATTACGAATAAGTAAATAGTAAACCCGTCCCTCAGTAACCAAGGATTAACCCGACGATTATAATTTACGAATTACTTTCAGTTTAACTCCCCACGTCTGTGAAGGATGTAGAAATTAATTAATGTACTTAATACGTGTTAATATTAGTAGCTTAAATTATTATCATTTTGTTGTTGTAACACATTCCAGAAGAAGTGAATCAATAAATAAATTCTGAGGTGAAACTGTACTTTAATTATTTCATTCCTTTCCTTTAATTCCAGTCCACTCTGCAGATGTAGGGGAAAGGTCGGCATATCGAATCCTAATACATAAAGCCAAGTGTGCATATCTGAATTGGCCTGATCACCCCCAAACCAATTAATCTCGACCGGACGTGACTCCAGGAGTCCGAAAATACCCATTTCCAAAATGTTTGTCTGTGTGTGTGTCTGTCTGTCAGTGTGTTATGAATAGTGTGGCTGAACCGATCCGGATGATATTTGGTATTGGTATAGTTGGCATCACAGGTTGGGACATAGGCTATATGAAAACTTCCCCCACCTCCCCTATCTGGTACCACCCATACGAATTTACCACTTTTTTCGACATTTTTGACATTTAGACCATTAAGATGAAGCGCTAGCGGGTTACAATGTATGATGGGAATGATAAGGGTGATTTCCTCTATAACTTTGGGGTATAGAGAAGTAGCCCCGCCATCCCCTATTCGTACCTCTCATACAAATTTACCCATTTTTCGGGTATTTCGAGTTTTTGACTATAAAAATGAAGCGTTAGCTGGTCACGATGTATGATAGGGTTGATCAGAATGGGTTCACCTACAACCCCATACCATATAAGAAGGCCCCGTCATCCTCTATCAGTAACTTTCAAACAAATTTACCATTTTTCGGACATTTTCGACTTTTTCATCACTAAGATGATGCGCTAGCGGCTCACAATGTATAAAAGGGTTAATTGGGGTAATGTGGCCTGTAACTAAACATTATAGGGGATTGCCCCCCCCCCCACCCCCTTTCGAGCCTTTTATACAAAGATCCCCTATTTTTGACTTTTTATCTGTTAAATGAATCTTATCAATCAATTTAATGAACCCAAGTTACTACACAATCCACAAACCACGCAAAGAGAGGCGCGAAGCGCCTCGTTGAATATAAATACATACTAAGTATCATAACATTTTAGAGATGTCTCGAATGCAGATCCACTTTTACTTCTTCAATCATTTTTTTAGCGTATAAACACGAGTAATTCTTCAAAACAACATGTCTAACAAATTTGCCTTTTTATAACTCCGTGTTCTCTTTTTCGGCCAAAGTTCACGCGGTGATTCAAGTTTAAGATTAAATTCACCTCGAATAATCGCCAACTTGTGGACTGTGAGTGGCCGGGCAATTCTGCGATTAGACAGACGCACAAACACAGGGAAGGAAAGTAAATTTTGGGAAGATTCCACAACGCGTTATCACATTGTGTGACACGAATGGATGAGCGATTGATGTAAGAACGACGTAAAGATTAATGGTTTATGATGGGAGAATATAAAAAGCCAGTAGCAAAATTTATACATATATGTTAAAAGGCTTTTTTCCACGGAATCGCCTAGAAAGTTTGTTTACAAACAACCAGATTAAAGGAGAAAAACATGCGCTTTCCCGAAAAAATCCCCCATTGACTGTTATGGATTCATCAGAAGTGAAAGAGTTTTTCCCCTCACAATAATCACTTCAATGCTAATCTTAGAATTCAATGTGAAAATGATTAGAATTGTTCGATGAAACAATCACAATTGGCCAACTGGCCACGGAAGAGCCTTGGGAAAGTGCCCTCCAAAAAAAATGAAGATAAATACAGGGTGTCACAACAAAAGTGTGTCTCGTCAAAGGGGTAAAAATGGGATTGACTGGGTGAGAAAAAGAAGACAAGACTGAGTAGATGAAAAAATAAATTTTTCGTCATTTTCTAACTCATAAGTAGAATAAATGCTTTCACTAAGAAGAAAAGCGATTTATTTTGTCTACAAATTTTAATGCATTTTTCGCTTTGAGTATGTTTTCAGCAAAAATTGTTGATTATTTATGCATAAATAACAACAATTTCCCAGTCAAAAGATTCTCGTGAAATAGTAATTTGAATTCCATCAAATAATTGCCTTTTGGTCAGGTTTACTGGCGCGAGTTTCCCATTAAGCGCCATGCATGAAAATTAAGTGGCTTATTTTGGTATTTCATGGCGTAAACAAAGCATTTTGATCAGTTTAATTTGTTTGGCTAAAATTATGCCTTTCTTTCTATGACTCAAATTTTTTTCGAAATTTTTTCGAACAGCAATTTCAATCTGTATTTCAATGAGTGAGCGAGATACACTTATGCAGAAAAAGAGGCAAAATTACAGTAAAACAAAATTAGATCGATGGATCAAAATGATTTTGAAATCTAATGGGTTAATTATTTTCCCCTGATCTTCAAAATTGAGTTAATGAGTCCATCTATCGGCTTATCTACCTGATTTAGGGCAATCTTTAGGCGTAATTAAAGTGGGACAGTTTAATCCAGACACCCTATCGCCATACATTAGCGATCAAACGAAAGATTTTCCTCGGTAAAATGTTACGCGCAAAAAAAGTGGCTCAAAATGCATCTTTCACACCTCCACTCAAGTATGAGAACACTTTTAGCAAGATTAGCACATAAGCGAGATGGTACTTCTGCGAATAATCACAATCAATTAGCGATAGTATGATGAATTTCTCAGAGCCCCAAATTTGACTTGATTCGATGCCTCAAAGACGCTTCAATTGCTCTAGCAAATAATCTCTCTTATCACAATTATCTGGAGCGCCTTTTTTCTTCTCTCTATTATGACATTTTTTTTCTTTTGCAAATATCTTTAAAGAGGACACACAAAAAAGCAATTCAGGCAAGACAGTGACAAAAGGAAAAAAAAATGATAAAAGATGATGAAATTTGTGGAATAGTCAATCATTTTCTAATATAGACTTACTTGAGACACTGCATAATACTCATTGATTTCGCTGATGATGAGATTCCACATGATGAAATAGCAATGATCTGCAAAGAAATACATTATTATAAATTTAGCGAAAAAGGAATTCACGAGTTAGTATCTTCAATTAGTCTCAATTGAGTTGAGTGAGAGATATTCAGATGTGTCTTAAAATACTCACTTGTGGCCTCTTCCTGAGAATTGTTGTGCAGAGTCTTCGTCTCTGTTCTGGTCGCAGGAGGGCATCTGTGGCATTGCTGGAGTTGCCCGGCGTGCCGGATCCACCTCCTGGCAATTCAGGCACTCTGGGTCCGGCCGACAAGAAGGCCGACGAGCTCTGAAGACGCGTCTTCACCACCTCCAGTGGACATGTCGCCACGGCTCCCACCGTTCCGGCCACTCTGCATGGCAAATTGAGGAAAAAAACATTAAGATTAGCGTAACTCAAAAAAAAACTCTTTGCGAACATGAATCAATGATAAGACACGGCGTTTTTTCCCTACGCGCCGCTCTTTCGAGTATATTACAGTCTTTTCGTCAGAGTTCGCAGAGAGATCACTTGCTCCCCACGTGTTACGTACGTTTTTACTCTCGAGAGTGGAATTTTTTTCCGTGCGCACACAAAAAGTGTGAGCCATAAAAATTGCCGAGAATAAATTCACTTTTCCTCAATCATGTGCGCATCCCATAAAGAAAGGAGAGAAGAATTTCCCTTGATGTCAATAACATCTTCATTTTATTGTCGCGCGGATTTTTCACGACAATTGCATGGCGAAAGGGTCAAAGTGGAGCAGTACAGGAAAGATCACGAGAGTTCACACACTCAATTCTCAATTATCCGGATTTTATAAACAGCTGAGAGGCCAGAGAAGAGAGCTTGTAACAGAGGGATTTCGAGGCAATAAGACAGATTGTATAGTGACTGAATAAATCACATTGTGAACTAGCTGAAGCCAGTTCTCAACTGATAACCACGTTGGCAATAATCACTTTTAATAAAACACACTCGACAGAAATAGAAAATAAAGTAGGAGAAAAAAAAACAGTGATATGCGCGCATGACAGAGATCACGATGTGAATCTTCTTGAAACGGGGAGAGATGCTCTTTGTTTTTCTGCTCCCAATACATCATTGAGTTATGAGAGGAGATTTTTCCATCAACCCCGGATCTGAGTAAGCAATTTAATGGAGAGTTTGTTGAAAAATTTTATTTGGAAAAATTTGAAAAAAAAATTTGAAACTGCCTTTGGAAATCCATATTTTAGAGGCTTGACACTTGGGAGGCTGATAATAATTCATACGTGTATTCTAAATTGAAATTCTAGTTGAATTTCTGACTAGAAAAACCTCTAAATTTGCAGTCAATTTGATTGTCATCACTAACTTATTTTAGTTTTATTTTAAAAGAAATGCCAAGTTTAGACTTGGCGGAGTGCCCCGTCACGTTGCGTTTAGGAAAGAGGGAGTTATAGTGGGATTATAAAGTCTAGTGTTTTCTTGTCGAATGGGTTTGATGAAATTAAAAAAAAATGAAATGAGTACATACTTGATCGGTTTGGGGCTAGTAAAACCCTTGAAAAGATAGTTCTAAACTTTTTACTTTGAAAAAGTGGTCTAAAAGTGTTATACAAACATTTTTAGAACTGGTCTAAAAGTAGTCTAAAAGTGTTCTACAAACATTTTTAGAACTGGTCTAAAAGTGGTCTAAAAGTGTTCTACAAACTTTTTTAGTACTGGTCTGA
>CAKKOB020000550.1:10080-36142 GCA_918844115.2 Phlebotomus perniciosus | reverse complement strand
AAACTAGAAAAAATATCAGTTTTTCTCTATTTTTTGACACATTTCTTTGTTTAAATTCTAATATTCATTTTTAAGCTTAAGAATATATCACTCTTGTACAACATATGTAATATCACTAGAAAACAATTTTAACTCTTAAACTCTCACATAACCTAAAAACATGAAATAGAACGCGGGTTGGAAGATAAGGAAATGAAACGCGAGTGAGTCAGAGTTCCGACCGTTTGACAGTCCAAAATCGCTGTGGGACACTCGAAGTGTTAAAATTTAACATTAAAATATTCAAACCATGGTGGTTACAACGGCTACTACGAGTGCTGTCAAGAGCTGTTGTCGGTAAATTACATATTGTGGAACAATTGCCCAAATATACGGCAAAACGCCCAGCCGTTCCCCCTCATCAATAGTTGGCAGCAGTGCTGCCCTCCCTCGGGTGATCCCGGCTCACCCCAAGCAATAGCCACTTAGGAGTAGTTTATTCATTCATTTTAAATGACATCTTAGCGCTTGGAATAAAAAGAGATTAGGTTCTTCAAAAATCAAAAAACCCCAGAATTAAGACTTTTATTTGAACCGTTCCCCAAGTGCAGACGTTTCTTGAGACATGCCTCCACCCTAGTAGTTTTTTTTCCGAAAAATGGGTTTCAACAATAGAGATCTCTGCAGAAATGAATTGTAGAGACTCAACTCGTTAAGGCGCTGTCACACAGCAATAGTTGAAAGCCCAACAATCGTATTTTCCAGTAAAAACCGTAAAACTTTCAGCAAATTATCAGTCTCTTCCAGGTTTTCAGGGAATTTCAAAAAGAATTTTCCGGAAAACATAAAAAAGAAGACTAGAAAAAGTTTTTCTATTGAGTTATTCCGGTGAATTTTTTATAAGTTTTAAGTAATAAGTAATATCTATACAGCAAATAATGCTGAATATGAATCGGAAGTTAATGGTTTTCTACAAAAAAAAGCGGTTTTTAAAGCTTTTACAACTTGTAAAAATCTGTTGATAGAACTTGTCATGTGACAGTAACCTTAACTGTAAGCGCTGTAAGCTTATTTTTAACAGAAGAAATAGTTTTTTGATTTATTTTCTTTTTTAATCTATCCTGGATAACTTCTGGAAATATGAATAACTCAATTTATGTATATCAAGTTTGCTAATGATTTTCTTAACTCTCTATTCATTCATTCATTTTCTTCCGCTTATCCCCGCAGGGGTCGCGGCCCCAGGACACCCCAAATGACCCTGCACGCCTCAAGATCAACTCCACTCAATTCTGAGTTAAGCGGGGATGAATAATGAAGCGGGGAAGGTCATTCCGAGTTTTTTGGTGGGACAGGTTGTAAGCCTGTCGTCACAACATCCTATTCAGGAGGAAACTATAATGAACACACAGACCACATAGAAAAGTAGTCGAAATACTGTTCAAATTGCAAATTTTCTAAAATTTCTTACATTTTTCTTTATTTTTGTCTTACTTTTTTCGAGAGCTTTGCTTTCTTAACTCTCTTTAATATAAATTTGAATATTCACATTTTCTCAATTTTTTGGTGGTTTTTTACTGGCCAAACTGAAACTTTCGTATCTTCAGACCAACTCCTTGAGGAAGATTACCGTGAAAAAATATCCACACTAGTCCTCACCAGGATTCGATCCGGTGACCTCCAGGAAAAATGCTTTCAGGTAAAGACATGCATATAACCTAGAATTCCCAGGATCGAATCCTGGTGAGGACTACTGGGGATATTTTTTCACGCTATTACTTCTCAGGAAGTTGCTCTCGAGTTGCATAAGACGTTTTACTTTGGCCAGACAACTTTTTATAAACTAAAAATAAGAAAATGTGATCTTTAAAAAAATCTCTTGTGATGAGAGATAAAAACTTAGAAAGTGAAGTTATCTGTGCGTAACTAACGTGTAGGTAAAAAAACTATTAAATTTTCAATTTTTTTATTAATCTATTTTCTTTAAAAATTCCTTTAAATATATTTTAAGAAAATAACTGATGATTATAAAAAACTAATACTTATCATATCCAACAACTTGACAATTTTCCTTGGAAGAAAATCTAAGGCGCTTAATTATTCGTCAACACCTGTAATTTCATATGATTTTTTTCTCTCACTCTCTGTGCTCCGGATTTTTTTTTTTTTTGCAATATTTCGCCAATAATCTCTCATTCTGAATCACTTACTTGGAGACTTTGCTTGTGCGAGAACACTTTTTAACAATTCTGCAGACCGGTTGAGCAGAAACAATAGCAATTTAATCGCTAATTGCATCACAATTAGAGAACAAACAAGACAATTGCAACAGCTCATAACCAATGAGGCGAGCAGCAGAGAGTTTGAGGAAAAGAGGAAAACAAAATGCACTCAGAAGTTCCTTCTAATTTGTCATTGAAGAAAAATTCATAATCAGTGATAATGTATCTCTCAAATGGTGGAAGAAGAAAAAAATGGGGATTATTCTAAATGTAATACAGTGTAATGGAGTGTTTAATTTTATTTGGCGAGAAAAGGTAGATATAAAAAAATTGGCTATCAATTCTTTTTTTTCTACAATGTAAACCGAGAGGTTATTTATTTTTGTCTCATCTTTTTCTCACATGAGAGGAAAAAACTATGTAAATAATCTATTATAATTGACATTCATGAAGGAAATTAAATAACTTTAGAGATGACAATATGGGCACTTTTTTGTCACGCTGAGAGGAGCTTTTCGCCGCGGCAGTGGAGATAGTGGCTGTGATTTTAATGACACAACCAGCTAACCACACTGCCAAAGCGCATAGCCAAAGAGAATTTTCAGTGTATGAGGGGAGGAGGAGGAGAAGAAGTATAAAAAAAGTTAAGCGAGATTCGTCTTTTCGGCCGCTTCGCGCCTAAAACCTACCTGCATCGTGCTTTTGCTGCGTGGAGCATAATTTATGCTTGGCGCATATGCTCGAGAAGGGCCATAAACTAGAAGAAAAAATATGCATAACAAATTGCTCATGAATGGTGAATTTTCTCAGCTTCTCTCTGCCTCCCCACCCGCGCGAGATAGGGCGGAGAAAAATGGGTGGAATGGGCCGAAAAAAAGTGCGATACGCATGAGTAATAAGCTGCTTCACGCACAAGGTGAGGCATTTCTCGCGCGATCTCTTTTTCAAATTGAAAATAACACATTTTATTGCTTATCTAGTTTTACATAAGTTTTTTCATCTTCTTCTCTTGTGCTTTTATTTTACATCCATTGGTGATCTCTGACGATCCGTTTGTGATTTTTGTCGTTGGCCGATCACCTCTCGCCATCCGTTAGTCCTCTATTTTTGGACCATCTCGCCAAATTGCGTCGAGATCATTCGCCGTATCACTCAATTCAATGGGATGACATTCTGCGATCGCATCTATTTCCTCCTCAATGATCATGACTAACCGCCCAAAGACATTTGCAGTTGGTGTGAACGATCACGCAGAATTACGAGGGGGCAAAATGAGGGACAATAAAAGAAAGTCTTTTTTTAAGGAGTGAAAAAAACATCAAAGATTTTAATATATTTTCTCTGCGTGGAATAAAATTGATACATAATAGAAATAAATTTGGTTGATTCGGCTGAAAGGAGATGATCCCTCGTGGTTGCAATTCGGTGATCTGCTAATCCCAAAGGCGACTGTTTATTCTGGAATGTCGTACCAGATAGTGCATTTACAGAGATCACAAATTTTTGATGTAAATGCACACCTGACACGCACTCCAAAACTGATCATAAATCTCAATAGGAGAGCGCCTCAATCACTTGAACTATACTTTATCACTGTGTTTTATCCCGCCGCGCGTAGCATAATGAGCTGTTATTGTCATGATCACCATCTTTTTGATATATTGGATTAACATATTCGAGGTAGCAACGCCTGCGCATGTTGCACAATTTTTTTGCGCGCGTAAGAGAATCACAATTGTAGAATTTGCAATTGATGTCGCGCCACTAATAAATATTCTATAACAGATCTCTCTCTACATTGTCCATTCTCCTTGTGAGAAGGCGGAAGGATCACCTTGATCGCAGCTCGAATGGGTGTCACTGATCAATTGCGCGCGATATGCTGTTTTTAGGGCGTCTCTTAGAGGTTGGACTATTAAAAGAGGGGTTGTGCGACAATTGAGAGCGATCACGCGAGATGCAGAAAAAAAGCCGTGCCAGAGGTGAAACGATCGCGATTTGATTGAATTAAATGAACTGGGTGAATGTGGTTTACCAATGATGAGGTTATTGGGTCTGAAAGTGCTCGGGAGATTTATTTTTGGTCACCGGGGTGGAGTGGGGAGGCACGAAAATGTGCATTTTGGCCACCACCAATATCATCTCATCTCACAAATTTGCGCCCAGGTCAAAATGGGATCTCTCTCGTGAGACTTGTCACTGAGATGTGATCGTGAGTGCATTCTCAGAGGCTATTATGCAATTTTCCCACCATTTGGCCAGCATACTCGGAAAATTGCCGTCATGGTGAGAGGGGAGCGAGAGAGAAATCCCAGGAATAAATCCCAAAATTATTCCTCAATTGCACGAGGAGAACTTTAATGGTATGAATGTGAGCGACACAGAATTTTGCATTGAGTGGAATTTTCATTATAATTGACCGTCACAATGCATTCCCTTTGACATTTAAGTTGGGAGCTTTTGGCTTTTCCCCAAAGCTTTTTTTCAGGTCAACGCGTGGCCACAAATTGTCTGATCTTGCTGATCGAGGATGATCAACATAAATCTATAATTTTGACACATTTATTTTGTGTTCAATTGAATAATCATATTTGTTTATTATTTATTAACTGTGCTATTTAGTTTTCACCTCACACCACATCTCAGCAAGTAGAGTGGAAAAATTTCACTTGATTCGGACATTTAACATCTTTTTATAACATTGGACGTTGCCAACATCTCTCTCTCTCTCAATTGATGTTTTTTTTCTTGCAACTCTGGCACGCTATCGAGATCGTTTTTTTTCGAGACCATTCCCACCTCCAGAGGTGTTGGGTGTTGCGGTCCAAATTTACGAAAATAGAAGAAAAAAAAATAGAAAAGAATGAATTTTGAAAGCGTATACTGATCGTGCAATTCACAGCTGCACAAAGCTCCGCCGAAAAAAGCTCCCGCGGAGTGTTTGAGTGTGTCGCGCATTCTTTTGCATCAGCATTGGAATTTTGAGGGTGGGAGGGGGAGGTAGAGAGAGCTATTTTATCTATTTTTCTAACAAACTGAGAAGTGTCTCTATCATTAAGTGAATCGGCATTCGGAACGTTTTTCGCGCGGGCGATCGTACCGAGAAATCTAATGGAATTTTCTCACTCATGATCATTTGCAATCATCTCGCAATCTGGCAGCAGAAGAGGTGCAGAAATATTATTGGACATTTTGTCATTGGATTGTGCTGATTTTGCGTGAAATGCGAGAATTAAGGCATTTCAATCAACACGCTTAGGAATTTGTCACTCAAGAATATTTATAGGTTTTCTATTAAAGTAATAATTCTTGCATAAAGAAATGAAATATAAAATTAAATTTAAAGGCATTTTCGAAAGGTTGTCCAAAGAAATTTTTTCAAAATTCCTCTTTTAAGACACTTTTGAGCACTTTATTCTACTGCCATAAAATAACCACAGACTATTCAGGTCAACCGCCTAATTAAAATTGAGTGATTTACGTCTGTCTGTTGTCTTTTTTCCTCATTAAAAATTCTCAATTGAACTGTGTGAAAAATTCGGTAGATTTCAACTTAAGCAAAAATTACACAAATTATAATCTCACTTGCAGGTGAAATGCTAGAAGTGGGTCATCAATGTGGGGCATTGAGGGTGAAAAAAAATCAAGGAGAAAAAAATGTGCTAAGGTATTAGAAAAAAAAACACCATCAACAAGTGCATAAGTTCAAATGCAATTTGCAATTGTATTCAAACTTTGATGCCAATTGCATAACATGATTTTTCCTCTGCTGCCTTTTTTCATCTCCTTTCCCTCTCTGTCCAGAGGAGAGAAGCATTGAGAAAAAAAGGTAGCATTGTAATGTGCAAAATGTGTGAATGAAATGGGGGGAAAATAATGTATCTCTCATACGTATTGTGTACACAGTTTAATAGGGTAGACCTTGGGCGTCGTGTGCCTAATAATGTAATTTTTTCAATGGTCGGAAAAATCATACAATCTTTTTTTCTTTCTTCTCATATTTTTCTTCAAAACGTTCTTGTCGTGCAACATGAGATTTAGATGTGGTTGGTAAGAAGAATTTGGAGGCTTTCTGGGACGAGGAAAATGCTCTCAAAGGTGAGAAAGAGAGCTTTTCTATGAATATAGAAAATTTCCAGCTACGCAAAAGCTCGTAACAGCGATGACACACTCAAAACACTCGACCGAGAGACGAGTCAGTAAATTCAATTAGAGTCGCTATATAGCTAATTATCACCAATTATTAGCTAACTGTCACTACGATATGCTCTTGAGTGTCATAACCCAAATTCTCTGGCATGTAAATGCCTTTTTTCACCATTTGAGCAACTATCAAATCACATGGCAATTTTATCCACAATTTTCAGCTCAAACTCTGCGCATCTCACAATTTCGGAAGACAATTGGCCATTCGTGATGTCACATTATATTGTTAACATTTCACCGTTTTGAAATGTGCCACAAAAGTCCCAATTTGTCCAAATAAATTTGGATGAAAAGTGAATTTATCCACCTCGTCCAATCCCTCCAATCACTCACAGAAGTCGTGATTCTGTGGAAATGGGTAATCGCGCAAAAATGTCGCGCCTCGTAGATGTTAATCCAATAAAAAAGTGGTGCTTTTTTTGTCGGTTTTGTATTAAGTTTCCAATTTAAATTATAGCGGGAGTAATCCATCAGATATTATTTGCTTTGTATTAACTTGCTACTGCTTCAAGACACTTTCAACAACTGACCATCACTGGCCAGTGTGCTCGATGATTTTGCCAGCACTGAAGTGGCCATCGGATTGCATCGAAAAAGTGTGGTGTCTTTTCCCATCAGCAATTTCAATGAAATCATGGCGCAGTCTCTTGACGATTGAAGAGGCGCGCTATTTTATTAATACTTTCGCACTAAAATGCGCGCACACAGACAAGATCACGCGCACGAGATGAAGGAACAAAAAATACTGTCTCGGTGGGAGTGATTGAAAGCTTGGATGAAAAAGCTCACACGCACAATTCATGGCTTCTGTGCCATGGAGATCCGCGCGCCGGAGACTGATCAATGTGTGAGCAAATCCACGACTGGCGAGAGAGGAAAACTGCCAACAGCTCAGGCACACACGATTCTATTTGAAATTAATCTCCAACGCGATCGGATTGTGCATTTAGCCGACGAGAGAGCGAGACAGACTTTGTGTGAGGGGGACCGACGACACGCAAGAGGGAGCCTCGGAAAAAGTGCGATATTCGGCAGAGAAAATGTTCAGCTAGCTCCTTGAAGTTGTGATTCATTTTTGAGACAAAAAACAGTTTATGTTTAAATTCAGGTGAAACAAACAAGTTAATTGGAAGTTGGAATTTTTTGCAAAATTAATATATAAGTATATGTTTTGTAAGTATGAAATATGTTTCGTAAATATGAAAAATGCCTGATAAAAACATGTAATTTTAGCAGATGTTTCCCAAATATAGGTCAAATGTACCAATTTTTGCATAAATATCGTCAATTTTTAATTATTTATTATTTAAATGTTTTTGAAGAAAATGTACAATTGAAGTTGATATTTCTGCAAAATTAATATGTTTTGTAAGTATAAAAATTGCCTGAAAACATACAAATTTAGTAAATATTTCCCAAATGTAGGCAATATTCATCGAATTTTGCCTGTAAATCGGCAATTTTTAATAAATTTTATATTATTTCAACGCTAATTTGAAAATTTTTTAATATTTTTCTACGCAGACTATACATATTTTACCGAAAATTTCAATTGTTTTTTAAATTTAAATTTTTATCTAGCTGTTTAACAAACTGTTTTTCTCCTTCCAATACATTTTTTTTTAATTTCAGCTCAAATTTGACCCTAATATTCTTAATCTTCTTCTCATTACATTTCTATTGCTGTGATTCCTCTCGATCGATGGACGTGCGAAAGTTTTATAGAAAAGAGTTTTATTATCTGCTACAACTCAATTGCTTTCGATTAGCTATCGAAAAAACATTGACAGAAATTCTTCAAAATGTGTGACACTCTTGGCGCACTTTTATCACTTCTGAGGCCACGAGTAAAAAGCGTTTTCCCCCACAAAACTTATCACTATCTCACAATCACTTCAATTGGACGTTTTTCACTCAAGTCCCACCAAAAAAAAACAAAACCGTGAAATTGTATAGAAACTAGAAGTTTTTCACGAGACTCCCATTTGAGAGTAGGTATGTATATACGGCTAAATTGCTTCGTGGAAATTACGGAATTTCTCGCACATAGGGGGGGGGGAGAAAAATTGGTTATAAAGTAGGTATATAGAAAAGTTTACATAAAACACATAGAAATCCACAAATCCACTTGGTTACCAATAAAAGTTTGATTTTCTGATTAGATAGTAAGACGTGATGTTTTCATTTTTCTCTCTCATACCTACTCATCTCAATTTCAGAAAAAAAATTTCATGTGAAATGATCGTGTTGTTAGCTACTACAAAAAGCACTGAAATACAATTAGAGATACACATGATCAATTTCTAGTGTTCGTGTAAGATTTTTACTAGTTTTTTCTTCTTTTCTCTCCTGGAGCATCTCTTTGATGGATATTTTGCTTATTTTGAACGTAGTAATTTCTTATATTATTTGTAATATTTGATCTACCATCATCGATATTTCTCTTTCTAATGTGTGCTTGTAGCTTATCATGCGCAAAATGTGAAAGAGTTTTTCGAGTGTTTGAATGGTTGTATAAGAGCCCACCATCCAATATCACACATTCACCCAAAATGTTATCTATTTTGAGATGTTTTTAATATAATTCACCGCTATTCATTTTAATGCTCTCACGAGTGAAGATTCTACCAGGAATTTATGCTGTCGTCCAAAGAATTTTCCCACTTTCACACATTTGATGGGAAAATTTCACTAATGAAACAATCTTTCGAGAGTAAATTGTTCTCTAGCACTTTTTCTTTCACGAAAATGTTCAGAAACGTGACTTCCCGATGATTTTCATTTAGCTATCAAATCTAAAATAATTGCTATCTTGATGATAGAGAAAACAATCAATTTTTTTTGCTGAAAAAAGTCTATTATCGACTAATGTAAATCTCAAAAACTCAAAGATTTTCTTTGAATTAGGAAAAATAAGAATTTAATATATCTTATCTATTCAGAAGATGATTCATTCACATCTTCATGGCATCATAAACCCTTTCCTAGTGTCTGACATGTTTGCCTTTCTTTCCCCAGATGAGAATCATGATGAAATTCTATGATTTTACAGCGTATCTCTCTAAATTTTCTCTCTGCTCCTCTACCAACCAAAAAGCACATTACAATCAGAAAAGAGGCAGGGTGTTTCCTTGCTGAGTTGTTCTGATTTTATTTCCAACCACATCTTTTGTTGCAAAAAAAGAGGGCACGTAATAAAAGAATTCCACACCTGAATTTAGACAATATCCGTGCTAGATCTCGTCTGTCTCTTTTCCTCCTATTTTCAGCCACATTGAGCAAATATTGCAGTGTTTAAAATGTGATGAATTAGTAATGTGTGTCTGTTACGCAACGACCACAAAACAGGGCGGCACAGAGGAGATTCCCACACACAACATTGCTGCTGCACAAGTCAACAACTATTATGTGAGCTTGTGGCTATGACATTGCTCAAATGGTGTACAAGGTGATTTCTAGCATGTTACACACGCTATTTATGTATATTTCGAGGCATCAACACAATCAAACACAGAGCCACTTGAGGTGTACAGTGAGACGTGGAAGAGTGAAGCCCCACGTCTCAATCATTTGCATCCTGCCCAGGTAAAGGTGGGACACACGCAGCTCAATTCTGGGCCAGCAGGGGGTCCAGTTTGCAGGACATATATACTCTGTTACGCCGTCCATCATGCAACGGCTTAGGCCTGTATGGCAAACATCTGGTTGCGTTAAGAAAAGCGAGATCACTCAATATTGTGTGGCAAAAGTGTATAATTAGATAGATACATTTATGGGTTCTAAACGTGTTGGCAGTTTAATTGGCACAATTTAGAACGCTTCACTGTGCTCTCGCAATGACCATTGTTGCGCCCATTCAACGATTAAAATGCGCCAGCGCGTGCGCCTAGTGCTCAAGTTCCTGATACTCACAACCAGGCGCCTCCACAGCTCAATTGTTTTTCCTCTGCTAATCTCACGATTGGGCTTCATCTTTCAAGTCATTTTTCACGCTCAACAAAAGCACACACCAGTGCCTGGAAAATGTCAGTAGGAGTGAGATAGAGCGAGACAAGAGCCTTCAGCTGATGTGTTAAATGATAAATGTATAAAGCACCAGGCGCCTCCATTGGCGGTCCAACACATCTACATCCATTTTTATATGCATTTTGGCACCGAAAACACCCGAATTCTTTTCACCGGAAGTGTTTAGAGAGTGATTATGTGCCTCTATAATTACTTTGTCACTCACAAACTTCGTTTGAAGGGGAATTTGATGATTTGCGAATCACCAGGCGCCTCCACATCAAAAATTTCAATATAAGTTAATAAATTTAGTTGAAAAATCCAATAAATTGTTTAAAATGCTCCTAATAACTCAATTCTGGCACTTCTTGATCAATTTGGTTGGCTCGAATATAGATTGAATTTTATAACAAAAGAAAGAATGACCTTTTTGGGAGCTTATCGTGGTCGCCTCTTTTCTCTTCCAATTGCATTGAGAATGGTTAGGAGGAAGCCTTAGCAGTGTTCAGCTTTTGCTTCACACTTTGGCTTGATTTTGAACTAGTTAGAAAAAACCAAACCCTTCTCCTTATCAACTTTATTGCTAAAGCTTTTCCCTAAGAACTTAATCAGTAAATGGTATCTGAAAATATATAGCAAGTCGGACAAAACTGAGAATATGCAGTGTTTGATGCAATTTTTGTCTTTCTTCTTTCGCTGGCCATATCTTATCACTTCGGATTTTTTTTCATTTTATTTCTGTGTGGAGGAAATCAAACGTGTGCAGCTCTTGAAAGTGACCCCGTGCCGATATAGCCGACGAAATGAGAGAATCAATTCGTGTGATGACCTCGTGAGTGATTGAGGAAGCCAACGGAAGGAGGGACGTGAGTGCATTTTGGGCAATTGGCCCATGCAAAATTGTGCCACAGAGACACTCTCTCACATCTTTTCTGCAATTTGCACATCTCTGCGTGCATTTTGGGCCACCATCAGTGTGGCTGTGTGCGATGCAGCAGATGTCAACCCAAATATTTGCAAGAGATTAACTTTCGGTGGGGAACATGAATTGGTGGCTGTAATGCAGGCCCACGAGGTCCCGAAAAATACGTCTAAGTGCCACAAAAATAGACACTGCGTCGGGAGATTTTATCATTAAGAACGCTATAATTCAAATTGAAGACATCGGTGGCCAATTTTATTGCAGCCAAATTATAATTTCACACAATTTTTACCTCTCTTAGCAAAATTGTCACTCAGCATTAAATTTGATCAAAACTTTTTTTTGAGTCTATCACAGAACACTTTCCTTGGGCGCTTGAAGGAGCACTTTTTTCTCGAGATGTAGAAATCCATCATTGAACAACTTTCGTGCTAAGATCACCTCACTTGATGGAGATTGAAAATGAGTCAGCTGTAACGTGGGATTCACGAGTCACAACTGAATCGCTAGTTTTTATATTTATTTTTTTCTCTCTGTCTTTTTTTTCACTAAGTTTACATAACAATCCAGATCTGAACATTCCTCTTTGTTTCTATGCAAATTCATCTAGAAGACTTTAGATATTTCTATCTGCCTTTTTTTCTAGGTTGATTTTTTACAGAGTGTGATGGAAATAGAATTATAATGACTTATAAGGAATACAATAATTTTCAAAGGTAAAAAAGATATTTTTACGTAAAAGCTCTTCATTATATTTTTGTAGAGCTTTTCAGTTCAATTGGCACTGTCTGTGGATTTTAGCATCATTTTTACCCTCATCTGACACACAAATAGATACTGAGAAAACGACAGAAGGAGGTTGAAAAAAATTCTCTCAATGTATTTCGACACCACAGCTTGTAAAATTGCTATAATTTATTGAATGACAATGGTGTTCAGACTTATTATTTTGTGACGTAGGCTTGTGGCGTAAGAAAAAATACCATTCAGAATACTTTATTAATTTATTCACACACAAGATATTTTTCTTAAAAAAAAAACCTTCAATGAGAGGGAGGGGTCGAGCTTTTCCCAACACTTTAAGAGAATCTTCCTTGGCTTAAGAGGAATAAAATGGGCGTTTAATCCTCTAGATGCGATAATATATCATTAAAGCTCATATTATAATTAATAATATTGCACATTCATGTGATAAATAGCGGCACAAGGTGGACACTAATATGTGGCTGAAGCTGACACTGAGCCAAGTGCCTCGATACTGAGTTGCGTAAGAAGTGCATCCAATTGACGGGCAACAGAACATCAAGATTCCTATTCGTTTTCATGTCTTTTCATTCACCTTCCTCGGATTTTTGATCACATTCGATAGAGCTTCACAAAAGAAGATTTTTTGTTTGGTCTCAACAGGGAAACCCCCTCGGTAAAATGGACAAGACAAGCTTTGCCGGAAGTCACTTTGAAGATTAAGCACAATGGAAATTAGGAAGTTCCAGAGCAAAAATGTTTCATTTTGAGTTTAATTTTAGAAGTTCTATTGGTTGTTGTCATCAAAATATGGGATTGATTAAGTTATTTTGGATATTTTCAGGTAGCAACAGAAATTATCAAAAGCTTTGACGTTGGTAAATTGGAACAAAAGAGACAATTTTGACAGACAAAAGCAATTGGAAGATATTTGATTAAAAGCGGACATTGAATGCCAATCGACTGATGACCAAATGATTTCTTTTTCAATCAGTGATGATGGCATGACTAAAACTAAAACATTTTTTTTAGAAATTATATTAATAGCCATTGTATATCCATTAAAGCTTTCCGTTACTAGATAGACAGCATAAAAGTTTTAAAGAGCGTTTGGAGACACAAAAAGCAATATTCTTTTTCTTTAATTGTTTCTCAGGAGCTTTTTTAACATTAAGCTACAAGTTATATCGTTGGATGGTTGAGCAATCGATATCGTATCTTTAGTGATAGGATAAATATAAATTGAATTCCTTGCCATGCGTGACAAATGCCTCCTTGCTGACAATCATCACCCGAATAAATCCACTTCTTTAGCGTCCCCAAGGGTTTGGGGAACCCTTCTCTCACTTGGGATTACCCAGCTCTCTGGTCCATATGTGTCGTGATGTGCGAAAATGTGTATGAATATTTCATGTGAATATGGACAAATTTATATCCATCTGATCCCTCTCGGAGGTGTTTTTTTTTTGCTGGAGGAGAGCTTTTGTGCGCCTACCCAATTATAAATTCATTAGAGCTGCTAAACGCCCACGCTCAGTCACTGAGATACCACCAGCTGTGTTCACTACTCAAGTACAGAGTGATCACAGAGGGTATCCCGGCAACATGAGGGGCATACAATTGGAGGACACGGCGCTAATTAGTTTTTTTTCTCACAGAAGATTGTTGATGTTCAAAATTTCAAATGGAAAATCTGTTTGACTGTGTCTTGGCTAAAAGCTCTGCCACTTAGTTAAGACACACAGGCAAAGGGTTTATACATCACGAAAACGATGTACAAACACCAAAATCAACCATTGCAATTGATCTCAGTCTAATAAGAGCAGCTTTTCCACACACAGTACATGCAATTACACCAACACAGACTATTTATGGGGGCAAAGAGGACGAATTTTGGCTATCAGAGGGTATTTCAAGTGACTTTCGGGGAGATCTTTCGGGGAAATGTGAGAAAAATCGTGCTTCGCCATCGACTGAGTTGGCAAAATTACTGCATGGTAGAATGTGGTTCTCCTCACTCAACACATGATTTCACTGTTTTTTTTCTTACTCAGTTCTTCTCACATTCGCTTCACCATATAGCGTGTAGTGGTGGAGAGGAAACAGAGAGTTCTCTATCGATTTGACTTGGCACACACACAGTGGTATTGACTCACCCGAGAATTTTCAAGTTCAAGTTGAACAAGTTCCATGGGACGTGTCATGAAAGACATAGATTGGAAGTTGCGCGGCGAATGCATTCAAATCGATGCTGCTCTTCGTTCCCATGTTATCTGCAATGGACAGACATATAGACATGAACAATCAATATAGGAGAGAAAAAAAGGTCTCAACATTTTCACACTCAATATTAAATTTATCTTGTGCAAGTGATAAGACATAACTTTTCTGGGAGAATGGGGAGAAATGTCTGTGGGACAGAGAAACACTTAATTGAGGAGTTCTATAGCCAAAGAGAGATACCCAATGTTGGCCACCTATTTCGTAATTTATTTACTGAAAATCAAGAGATTATATAAACGAACACGGAGGGAGCTCTTTCTCCCATTCACATACATAATGTATTGAAATGGAAAATATATTTCACAATTGGAAGAATATATGGTGTTGAACAGCCAACAGAACACATGCGCACCAATTTTTCTATTATATATTTAGAGCAGCATTGACATTGAAATTTAATTTCTGGTCGCGCACCAACACTACCAGCCGCTTGATCATCACGAGATATATGAAAATAAAACGTGTACTATATACATTTTGGTGTTGCGAGAGTTAGATGAGGAGTAAATGCTCATGAAAGATGTGAAAAGAACACAATTGCTCTTGTTCTCTATACAGCAGCTTCGAGAATTCACAATAAAGCTCAAGGGGCTCTGCCAATAGGGGCCCCATTTGAGCCCCAATCGCCCCAATCTATCTGGTGGGCGGAGGCGCCCAGGGGAGAGGCATGGTAGTCCATCTCGCTTCCACTCGGTGTATATTTTCAGAAAACTACATAAAGACTCGAAGCCATAGAGAAAATGATGAATGCCAGTGACGTCACGCGCGATCAGCTGCTAAAAATTGCTGCTTGACTGTTTTTTTTCTGTTCGCCTTGTGCCACACAGACATACACGCGAGAGGCGTCTTTTCGCGGGCAGAGAAAAAAATCGCGAGCCACCATTGAAATTGTGTGGGAAGACAAAGTTTTCTTACATAAGATGATGCATCTCGACAAATTGCAGTGGAAAAATTCCATAGCAAAAGCATTTGAGAGTATTGAGAAGAAAAACCTGAGGAAATTAGAAAATTGTATGGCATTTCTTTTTAGTGGTAAAGGCTATTTTGGGGCTTCCCAAAGAAAATTGACTATATAGTGATTAGAATGGTTTGAAATTGTAGATTTTACTAGGAAAAAAGATAATTGAACGAGACAGAAAAAAACTTGAGAGCTTTGTAGAAACCATTGTCGAGAGGGGCTTCTTATTTTATGGATTGCGTGACATTTTTATAATGGTTTGTGATTTTCCTAAAGGATTTTTATAAGTTCATCGGGATAGGTCAAGTGGAGGCGCCTGGTGAAAGCTCCCATTTGTTGATTTCTTGTACAATGGTGCAAAATTAGAATTCAATGAAAATTTATCAAAATATTTCCATCCTGTTACTCTTTAAGGCCCAAAATTTAATATTTATGGAATTAAAAAGTTAAGTTATTAAAATTTAACAATAAATTTTGAAGTTATATCGATATCTAAAAGTCAATGATCTTCAGAAAGTTGAATGCAAAAACCCGAATTATTTGTTCAGTGTCTCTTCTACAACGAATATGAAGAAGTTATAACGATAAGAAAGAAATCTTTGTCTCTTCTTTGCTTGATCGACTCGAGTTTCACTGACTTTCTGGCTTCACTGCAAGCGCCTGAGAGTTAATTAAATTAACACATTAATCAACGATAATTTTGCAAATTTAACGCGAAACAATTAGTTTACCCATCACCTTGCTGTTCCTCGTGAGTTGACCCGATCGCCAAGAGTTCGAGGACAAAGTGTTTGAGAAAATGTACAAGAATCTACCGAATAAAAGTCCCCTTTTGGTGTTCCTCTCTCCACAATATCTCTGGCCAAGGCCACAGGCCGGATATTTATTATTTGGCGAAAAGTACTGTGTCCATTTTTTCGGGTATTTCTTCAAGAAAAAATGTACATACCACAAGAGTATCGTATTTAATTAGAATTGAATTAGTGTCAAATTGCTATGGAGAATAAGTGAAGGGAAGATGATGATTTTGTGCGGCCCAAGACTTTTTTGTGCGGAACTCCTCTTTGATGGCATTCATCGTCAATTTTGATCTCTCTTTATCTGGCCCACGAAGCACTTTTAGGCATATTTTGCAGAGCCATGCCCTGTCACGAAGATGTCAGCAAAAATTGTGACAGAGTGGGAAAAAAAGATTTTATATTGTGTGCCGTAGAGATGGATTTTTCATGCTGGCTGAATATGTAAGAATATGTAGATGAATCGAAGAGGTTTCAGATTAAGAATTGCTGAAGGGGCTTAAGATGTTCGGGATGGCTCTTTTTAGGCTGTTCGTCATCTTCGGGACTCGTTTTCGCTGGCGTGCCCCGATGACGGGCAGATTGGCGGAGGGAAGTCAAGAATAATTCTTTGCTGAGAAAAATCTCAATAATACCTTCTCCAATGAAGTGCGTATATAAGGAATGAATATGTACATGGAATTCATAAGTGGATGCTGTCCACAATTATTCTCAATAGCAAATTGTGAATCAGGTTTCTCCGTGGAGTGTCTCTCTGATGTGTGAAGAATAAAAAAAAGTGTATAAAGATTCTTAACAAAAAGACTCTAAGATGGGAATGAGACAGTGAGTTTTGCGGGCAAAAAGAAGCGAAAAAGGACGCGACCACACTTTGATTATCTCATGAAGAAAACTCGTTCTCTTCATTTATATTTTCAATTCTTATATAACATTTTTTTTCCTCCTTATTACTTGCTTTATATTATGTAACAGCGTAATGGTACAAGACATGATTGATTCTTCCCGTCCACGAGGCAGAAAGATCAGCTCAAAAAGTGGTCAGAACATGACAATCCCATGAGGAGCAAAATGGTTGATATGATGGTGTATAAGGGAAAAAAATCCTATATAAATCAGAGGAAATGTAAATATACCGCCCACACACATCTTCTGCCATCTACAAGCACACAATGTTATGATGATGGCATTTAATTTTCTATAAATATTTTCCCATATAAGCTCACATGACTATCAGAGCTTCTCAAATCAATTTTGTGAATTCTCAGAGCTTTCAGAACTTTTTAGAGAGATCCATAGAGGTCGAAATATTGGTTTAACGAGAGAGAAAGTTCGTGAATTGATTTGAAAGTTTCTGACAGGTGATTGCTCATTAATTTAGCGTAAAATATTCATGTCGTTGATTCCGACATTAACATTAACCCCCAAAGGTCATCTTCCTCAAAACGAGAATGACTTAATCAGATGTCGGCCGGTTTAAATTATTCCTTTAATATTTTGACATTCTTAACACCCATTAGAAGAAATTTATTCATTAAATAATTATTTATTTCACCTTTTGTGTATATAATTTCAAATCTTTTCCTATCAAAAGTTTGTAGATTTAATCTAAACTGTGAGTTTTATTCTCTTCAGAAACATTCATAGCAACTTATCCCGATTATTATTATATTTTGCAATCACAGAGCAATAATTGCAAATCAGACTGATTTTAAATAAAACTTTACATTACATCATGAAGACCACAAATAAAGTTCCCACTTTATTGCTTATCTCGAATAAATTCTGAGAAGACAGATAATTTCCAATAATGTGGGAAATAATGAAATTCAATACTAAATCGATTAGAAAATTGACTTTTAAGCGTGCAAGGCAATCAAATTGACGCGTAAAAAATCACGTCGTTCACTGATTTGCAAAAAATTTGCATATTTGTGCAAAAATTGGGTGTCAATTCGGGAAAAATGTGTCAAAGTCCAGTAGGAAAATGCGTTAATTGTCTGTCCAGTCAATTAAATGTCGGACAGTTTATGTTCTGTAATTTGAGAGTGATCAGAAAAAGGGGGGAGATATTCCTGAAATTTGCACCCATAAACCCAACCAACTGTGGGGAGTGGTTGATGAAAAACAAATAATACTACATCAAACACAATGACGCATTGGGAATTCTCCGATAAGTTTTTTTTTATCATTCCCCATTCTCAATGGAATCCAAACAACAGAGAGTGTGAGAGAAGCGAAAAATACTTTCAATCCAGAATTTATTCTAATACACTTGGGAATAAAAAAATATTTACGACTCCGCAAAAATGTCTCTTCGTGTTTTGCTGAAAGTTTATATACAACTTGGTCAGAGTATCCATTTTTGTTTTCAAGCAAAAAAATCACATTTGCGTTGCTGGCGTAATAATTAAATTACCATTTGGAAGAGCTGATAAGAGTGGCAAATCTGATAACGTTGCTGCAACGTTTTAATTAGTGGTAATCGATTGCAAAATATGCCACGGGGTACAAAAATGGACGAATGTGTGTGAGGCATGTGCTGATGGGGGAGGCTCACTTTTTTCTTTCTCACTCTCTCCAAACATCCCATCGACACTAATTGAATTCTTGCCGGGGAGCTCACCCCCAGCTGGGCAACCCGGCAAAAATTGACTTCATGTTTCAGCCTCGGAGCTTTCGACAGAGAGTGGCTCAAGTTTAGAAAAAAAACACAATTATGTATAGTTAAATCCGCCCGCCATTTTCTCTCGCACAAGTTTTCCCTCGCAATGCCCATTTTCTCCTTCTAACACTCCCACCAATTCGTCTCCAATGGAGCTTAGAGGAAATTGTATTAGAAAGGCATGAAGTGAGGGAGCGAGAGGGAGGAACATGGAAGTGGAATTTTCCAGTTTGCTTTTCCAAAACTTCCGCTTTTGACATCAAAAAAATTGCTTTCCCCACAATTGAGACAATTTGCAATGGTATTTTGGTCGTTTCACGTAGTCAAGTGCTGCCCATTACGTGGAAATCAACGTGCCAAGAATCACGGAAAATATCCATGAAATTCAAATGAAAAAAAAAAGCGCGATAGACATAATAACAATACATCAGCATTATTGAAATAGATAAGAGCTTTCCTGTATAGTGAGCAAAATAAGTTTTGTAAAATTAAAGTCAATTTGAATGGCGCAAAAAGTTTTGCAAAATTTTTCCCCTAAAGAAATGCGTAAATCTTCAAAAATTCAAAAATTCAATTTCGTATAAATTCGGGTTTATCTCGATGCTTAATTCCAGGAAAATCTTACGGATATCATCATGGACGGAAGCTCTGAGGCTATTTTTGGCAGGAAAAAAACACACCAATTCTACCGTAAAGATGAGACTTCGTCAATTTCAGTTTTATGCCAGATTGGCAAAAAAAAAACTTTTCCAATTACGTGAGATTTTTCCGCTCAACTTCTCAAGATATTATAATTACCTGGGCGAAAGCTCTCCCATGAGCTTTTTCTTCTTGCTTCCTCAATTGCTCATTACAATTCACTTTCGATGAGTTGTTTTTCTCCACTTTCACACACTTTTGGTAGATTTTGGTGTTAGTTTCATGGTGTCTATGGCAAATATTCCATCACACTTTCAAGAAAAATATTTACCACCAAAGAAAATGGAGTGGGGGTAATTTTGAGCTCTCTTAAGGGTTAAAATCAGACACTGTCCGTTCTGCACAGTGCAAAGGAATTACTGTATCAATGATGCGGAGTTACGCAATGACGAAGGGGATAAAATATCTCCACGGATTGTCCTCCAGACTTGTTCTTTTTGGGACGAACACATAACGACTACAGTGGAATTTGGAATGGAGCTTTTTGGGAGGCCCCCCTTTGAGTGAATCACACACGCACACACACCTTTTTTTGTGCAAATCTCCCTCTGGGTTCTCGATTCTATGTTCTCCTGCACAAACCCAATTTGTGTGTTTCACGTTCTCACTGTGGCAAAATCACCCGCGAAGTGGCTCCGCCGTTCTCAGTCATAGTCTTGTTTGTGTTTTTGTCTCCCATTCTTGATCTCAACATGTGTTGGTGCGCGAAGGATGGAAAATTGTCGGTACGCATACAGAAGCAGGTCCAGGGGAAAATAAATTGGCAAATTGGAAGCACACGGTTAAAGAAAACTATATATTTTTCATTCATTTTATTCCAATATCAAATCATTTGAATTTGAATAAAAATTCGTTACTTTTTGATTTTTTGAATGCTTTATTTTTAGCAAATTAGCTTAACTTTAAATAAAGTGAATAATTTGAGACAGTTGTACACCCCTTAGGGAAGCCAGTATCTTTCCTGAACTTGTGCGAAAGGGGGAATTTTCGAGAGAATGTCCGAGCAAGATGGGAAAATGGTTTGCCTGAAGGAGTGAGCAGGTCCATTTTGGTTGATGTGATGCGCAGTGAAAAGCAAACAACAAAAGTCCATGGAATTGCGTATGAACCGGGATATAAAATATGGGTTGAATGGCGGTAATTACTCTACCCGCCCAGTAAGATGAGCTTCTGCTCGAGGACAACACCAAGGACACATCTGAAAAATGTCCTGGAAATGTCCTCGCTGGAGCTCTATCGCTGAAAAATATGTGCCATTTTTCACTTTAACGTCAAAATATTTCCATTCACATTCACATGTCCAAGAGGCATGATTGTGTTGAGATTAGGGGGATTGGTGTGTGCGTGTGCGAGAGGTGTAAGTATATTCGCAGAGGCTACCATCGGACCTTTTCGCACTCATCCGTTGATCCACCATGAATATTTGCAACAGTGAAACTGTGTAGATGTCTCCCTTCGTGATTTGTGCTCAATTGACGGTCTGCAATGCAGACTGCGCATGCGAAACACCATGCGACCTTGACAGTGAACTTGAATTCTGCTCACATCACTCGTGCGCTGGTCCACCCCTTGAGCGCCTCCGTGTCTTGCCCACACGATACCTCCGCCCGTTCAGCGCCAAAATAGCACGCGGGGGGAATTTCATATGCGCCATTCGAAAAATTCAGCCACACTGAATTTTCGTTCAATGTTTACTTTCGTGCACACACACTTTCTTTCCAACTATCGCGACGCAGTTCCGCAATTGGAGTGTGGGTGAAGAATTTTCTCCGGCCACCGGCGAAGAGAGAACAAAGGAAAGGCCCATTTGGAAAAGTCCATGGCAAAAAATATCCATCGAATTGCTAATTGAGTATTCTGGGCATTGCATGAATCCCAGGGCCAGGCAATTTCAAATGCTCTTCCGGGGAAAAGGCTCCCTGCAATGGCCGCGCGGAATCACCATGGGATAGAAGGTCCCCGGAAAATAGGTGGGAGGCTGAAATGCATCATGGAGGACTAATTTCACTGTAGCATTTCCCCGCTGCACTGCTCTGTCCTTTTCTGGCTGACGGTATCAGAAGGGGAGATCTTCTGGAACCACCCCTCCTCCCACGGGTGTATTTGTGCATTCTAGGGCGTGGCCTATCTGGAGTCCTCTCGAGTGCCCCAATCTCTCGAGGACATGGATGATGAAATACTTTACGCATGTACTTTTAATACACCTGTACCATTTGTCGTGTCAATAAAGAGAGATTTAACGTAGAAAATTTGAATTTTTAATGTCTGCAGATATCATGGATACTTCGGTGGACATTTCGTAGGATATAATCCTGATTGTCCATCTTATGACTTATTGGCAATATTTTAATGGGTAACTCAAGGATCATTTCACTATTGAATTTTCAAAATGTGATTTAAATTAAATAAAAGTTAATTTACAAAGTTTAAAGCTCCCAGCTTTTTTATAACCTAATTTGGGGCTAAATCTGAAAAGAAAGTTTTAAAAGCTTTCAAATTCGACCTTATAGGACTTTCGAACTCAATTTATGTCTCTCTGTTTTACATAATAGGTATTTAGTTCTAGGGATTATAAAGGGATGTTTCTTATATCTTACTCCAGAAACAGTGTAATAAAAAGCCTATTGCTAGGCACGCATTAAGTATCAGCAGATAGCCTTGAATGAAGGAAATGCATCTGGGATGCAAAGCAAACAGAAGCATTTTGCCAATTAATGTTGTTACATCCCGGCAATTTTAGAGCTGACTTAACTCTTTGAAATTACATTCTACTCTAAAAAGCTTTTGCTGACTCCTGTTTTTGAGGCGAAAGTTTACCATTGAAGAGATTATCGGGGAGGTGATGGCAAAGTTGCAAATCAATACTGTTGTAAAAGCCTCTCGAGTGGAGGCGTAATTGGGGCAAATAGAGAAGAACTTTCAAAGTCAATCGGTGCTTTGGAAGATGCTTCTCAGTGCCAAAGAACGTCAACGTAAAAAATCGACAGGAGTGGCTGGGGCGTAGAATTTTTCTTTCTCAAAACATTCTATCGATTGGCCATGGGAACGTTTCCAAAGTGGGTGGTGGGTGTTATTTTTTATTTTCACCACATGAATTTCCTCCCCGTTTTGGCAGGAAATTGAGTTGTTTTTATCCTCCAGGTATTAAAAATGTTGCTGGATTAAAATAAACATCGATAATAGAATTTGTTGGATAAAATTACCCCGCGGCAAAAAAAGCTCGATATTAATGATTTCATACATTGATGAAGCCACTCTAATGTGATGCTATTTATGGCACTAGCACCGTGCCTCAGAAGAGCCACGAAGGCATTTCTCACTTGCTAAGGCACGGAAAATGGTCGGATTTTGATGGAAAAAGGCACACATGAAAATTTCCAACGTATTTTTTTCTCGCATTTCTTGACCAAATTTTATAGTCCAATTACATATTTTATAGTCAAATATCTTCAGCAATAAAGCGCCTTATTTTGGGGATCACTTTTCGATGAGCGAATCTCCATCGCAAAGATAATTTAATGTCACCGAGATTGATGTTCAATTGATGAGTAAACAAGTCAATAGAGCGATAAAAATTCAACTAAAAGAGGCTCTAAATGCAATTTAACATTCTAAATTGCACCAATATTCAAACAATTGACTGTGTTACGTAATAAAACGCCAGCAGAATATATAAATGGTAACTTTTTGCCGTCACAAAGCTATGCTTGTGTGTCATTATTGGTATATATCTTCTGTTGCTCGAGCTCGATTTTAGGAGATCAATATATAGGAAAAAACACGAGAAGCTTTCAAGGTTTCCATTAAGAAAATTTCCAATTGGTATTGAATTTAAGGGGAATTAGAACGAATCAATTTGAAAATAAAAGTCAAAAAATACTTTTTTCCTTAATTAATTCTTAAGATTTCCCTACAAAAAATATACATATTTCGAAAAGCTTAAGCTTTTATTGTAGTCAAAAGTTCTTGAAAAATAACTAAAATCACTAAAATATTTTAACAGTCTTAAATATTGTTAGGCTTCTTCTAATAAATCTCAACGTTTTAAATGAGTATTACGAGTTCACGTATACATAGCATTTTCTTTAACAACACATCCCTCCTGATGTAAAAAATGTGAAAAGAAGAAATGTATATAGCAGAAAGTTAAATTTCATGCCACACGAGAGAACCATTAAAATATCATCTGAATAACTTGGCATTTTATCATTTTTTTTCAAGCTTTTTTTCTCTTTTTCACACCGAACTGCTTGCCAATGGCGAATATTGGCGGATTTTCATTCTCTATCCCTCATTTTTCTGTCACTCAGTGGCAATATTTCCGACGATGTGAAAATTGCTGTAAATTTTGCGGGGAATTTTAGGCATTCCAGAACGAGTCGCGTGTATATAGAAATTCTTCGCCCACGCTTTGGTTAAGAAAGGTTAATTTTACATCCGCATTTAATGAGGTCCGATGTGATGGATATTTTTAGGCTATACAATTCACATAATTCTCAATGATGAAAATTGTTCATTGTGCATGAGAAGCAACTAAATGGTGAGAGGGGTGAGAGAAAGAGCAGAAAAGTCTGTATGTATTGTGGGTGGATTTGAAATGGGAAAATGTGTAAGTTTTCACCTTTATCGCATTCGCCATTTCATTTTTTTTAGTGTTGGTTTGGGGCGAAAGAGCTTTCTAATTGAAATGCCAGACTACGCAGGTGCAAGCTTTTGAAAATCTCTTTTTGTTCCACCTCATATTGCCTTTGGTGTCGCATTTTACTGGCATCAAATATGTTCTATTTTCATCTTATTGCAACTTTGTATTGAATAAATTCATCACATTTTTCTCTCTTCAAAAATTAACTCTCTGTATTTCGTCATACCAGCATGAAATAACGCACAAAAGAGGTGAAATATTTAATTGGGAGAAAATGGAGCTACCGGTCGAGAGAGCTTTTCTCGCCTCTTCTATAGCATAAGAGTGCAATTGAAGACATACGTCAGAGATATAGCAATATTAAATTATGAATTTGTATATAATTGTATGTGCCAATGTGAATTAATGATTGGATGACTCAACAATTGAGCAGAATTATCACCCACACAGCTCTCTCTTACATAAGCTATAATCTCTAGCATCATCCAAAAGGCACACTTCTCATGCAGAATAGTCTTCATACTCCCCCCGAAAAAGCTCTCATTGAACCACCCACTTAATGCCCCCCAACTCCTATGTTACATCAGGGGCCACAGTATCAAGGACTGAATCAATTTTCTCCCATTCTGTCCTGTGTCATTGAAAAATTCTACCTGACAGAATTGTCAAGCTGTAATTTAATGATTTATTGAGCTTCAACGCTACGGACAAATAATGTCCACCTTGTGTGTCACCTTTATAGTGGGTGGCTATTTTTCCTTTTTTTATATTATGTTTGGGGGGTGGGAAATGCTCACTTTGTCCCTTCGACATTTTTGTTTGGGTTTCTTGTTTGGCCTTTGGTTTATTAACACTAAGAAAAAAATATTAACATAATATTTCTATACTCAGATTCTGAATGAAGTGAATATTTTTACATCCCACACAGCTACTTTTGTATTCGACAGTGTGTTCTAATGTGCCCAAATTGCAAACAGCATCAGCACGATTTGGCAGAAATTCTCAATAATAGAATTTTTATTGCTTGTAAAAATAATAAATTCATTTTAATAATATTATAATTTATTAAAAATTATTCATAAATTAGATTTGTTCTAAGAGGCACGACCGTGGCTGAGGATTTCAAACAGAACAGCAATTTTAACAAACAGAAAAAGTAAACTTTTCCACATATCACGCAGTGTTATTGAATTCAGCAATAAGTTTTAAGGTGTTCAGATTTTATACAATGTCTTTGAATTTATTGTAAGACATAGCAGTAATTGACATAAATCACCCAAGAAGCACAAGGCTACCGTATTGAAATTTGGACGTAAATTTACGTAAAATTTAAGTTACTAAATTTATTGTGGAGTATGGAAGCGGATATTTATGATTAATATATATTTTAAATTTATAATAACTTGATGTAGGGTAATTTTTGCAGCATTTTCGCTATTTACGTTCTTATTGCGTAAACATTCTTTCTACACTTACATCCACCATTTTGAATTAATGGCGAGACTACTGATCAACAAAAATATTAATATAGAACATTAAATTCCAGCTTACCTCAACTTAGCGTAATTGTTGCGGAAATTTGTATACGATTCGCTTCATTGATTTATTATATTTTATTTTGAGTAAATATAAGAAAATATATTTATTTTGTGAATACAAAGGAACTTCAGTTGAACTAGGGAGCGAAAATTTTCTTTATATGTACATTTTCTGTAAGCTTGAAATATATATACCCTCTACTGATATTTGACTTATTATTAGTTTTTGGCTCATATCACAGCATCGTAATTATTTTAAGTTAGGGTGGAGGCATGACCCAAGGAACACCTAAGACTTTAGTCGCTAATAACTTTTTCGGGTTTCAATCAATTTACCTGAAACTCTCACTATAGATACTTTCTTTTATCACCTTTTGAATGATTCATATGATTTGTATGAAATAA